>MU224821.1:673971-698573 GCA_018584345.1 Thuja plicata
TTTGTGCATAAGTATTAGCAAATTTTGAGGTGGTTTTAGCGCATCCCATTTGTTGGGATTCACTACATACAAAATAGAGGTTTGAGAAGAGAAGAGAACATTGAGCGTATTTGATAAATGTATCTGAGTAATATAACAGATAATTAAATTCAAACTTTTAGCAATAAATTAACACATGATGAATAGCCACGCTTGACACATGCTTCTGACCATGAATAAATTTTTGGCTAGCTCAACCTTGCCTAAAAATTAAACATATGTATCAACAATATTTGAATGTACCCCTCAAACTATTTATTTAGTCATTTATATGGTCATTTTACCTGATGACCGAATTGGTCATTTATTTAGTCATTTTACTCGATGACCAAATTGGTCATTTATTTAGTCATTTTAGTTGTGATTTTACCTGATGACCAAATTAGTCACTTACTTAGTCATTTATTTTCTAAATATGATCAGTTTTGGTCATGTGACTAAAATTTTTAGTCACTTAGTCATATATTTGCCAAATTCTACTAGTGGTTCTATGGAAACAATAGTTCAATTTAATCTAAGAATTGACAAATAAAGCATTTAACATCATGGATCTCTAACTAAGCTTTCCTAATAGATCTCTCAGCCTTAATCTCTACTAGTGACAATCCTAGAATGATAAATTGATAAAGATAATGTCTAACTAGCTCTCAATTCAGTCCATTGCTATCAAATTTGATTCAAATTCTCTTCAAAATGCTCTCCATTATGCTAAATTGATATGATATGCTCTCAATTGCTCTCAATTTTCTATGAAATGTCTATAATAAGGATGCTTTGCATTTGAATTTTCTAGGATCCCTTATGCTCTCAAAATGGCTTCTATTTATAGGATTTTCCCAAGTGTATGGGGTAGAGTTACTTGATCATAACTAAGCCATGGTTGAGTGAGAGGCTTTGAGATGGTTTTAAATGGGGTGCCAATTTAAATGATTGTCTCAAAGGTTTGGAAAAAGGGACAAATTTGAGTGATTGAGATTGAAAGTTCAAAATGAGTGATTGAGGTTGCAAATTAGGAGTGATCCATGTGCTTTGTGTTCTCAATTCTCATTGGTTGCTCAAATTTATGTTGAAGGATATTAGGATTTATTAAATTCAATCAATTAATTAAATTTAGCCATGTAGGGGAATAGGTTCAATTTGATTTTTTATTTAAACTATACAATTAATTGATTAAAATTAATTATATAGCTTGATTGGTCCCTTTAGGCTTATATTTGATCCATTTTGGTGAGATTTAGAGCATTTGGCTGAGATTTGCAGATTTGTTTGATAAGAGGACACCTGCCCAGTTTTAGATGTCTACACTAAGTCCTAACCAAGACACCAGATTCAAATCTAATCACAATTATGTAATTGAACTAGATCGGTTTAATTATATAATTCATCAAAAAACAAGAATGCAAGATCACTCACCAAGAGGAATTAATTCATCAGTTAATATTGGTCATTTAAATCAAATAAAAACCAAAATTCACATGGCTAAGGAAATTAATTAAAAGGAATTAATTAATAAAAACATTTATATTCCTTCAATTTGCCTCAAAAGTCAAACCTCCAACCAATAAGGAGAAATCACATGGGTTAATTTGGATTCAATATTGACCATCCCTCATGGATGTATGTCAACCGTCAAATTTGAATTTGAATTTGGGCATTTTCCCTCCAAGGAAAATCTATACAATGAAGCCATTTTAAGCTCATTTGATTTAGATGAATAGCAATTTTCTAGCTAACTAATGTCAATTTCAATTTCTAGCTAATCTAGTTCATTTGTTCTTTATTTGAATTGTCAATTTCATGCATTTGAGCAATAATGGAGCATAATTGAACAATATTCTATGCATTTTAGGCATTTTCTCATAAATATTTCATCTTAGATTGTATATTTGCTATGAATTCATGCTTATTTTGAGAGCATTATATGAAATTCATGTAAATCTTCTAGTTAGGAAGCAATTAGACATTTTTGACATGTTCATTGTTTCAATTTGGTGCAATTCAATTGTATTTTGTACTAACATTTCAAGCTAAAGTTTTATTGAGTGATTGTGTGCAGGATTCTTGCAGATACAACATTTACACATCACATATAGAATAAAGCAAAAAAAAATTAAATAATAAATTATTTAATTAAGTATGGGGATAAAAATAATTAATTATAGAAATTTTGAAATGGTAAGTTATGTCAAATAATTAATAAAATATTTTTTTAATTAATTATGTAATAGGAGATCTATTTTGAGGTTTCTACACCATGTAGGCGCTTTGGAAACATTTTTTGTTAATGTGTATGACAAAATAATAATTAGTACAACTACACAGGATTCAACAATATCGTGTCTACCATTCATGTAAGAGACTATATGATCACATGCTCTATGCAAATTTTCTATGTCGTTATGCACCACCTAGTAGACATTTCATAACATTGAGTCCTTCACAAATGACATCTCCACAAGGTTTATTCTTCAGCTATAGAAATGAAACACCAACCATTAGAGAATTAAATAGCTAAATAATAGGAAAGTGAAGTAGTTTGACATATGAGCCATGACATCTTAACATATTTTTATAACCATATTGAACATATAAAAATTCAATCTTCCATATCGAAGGTAAGAAATAATATGATTTGTTTACCCCTTCTAGCCATAAGAATTCTTGTTCCTAATTTTGTATTCTATAGAATCAAATTGTATCCTATTAATTTATGTTTTTGATGAACAGAGGCCTTTCTATTAATTACAATATAAGAAGTACAATATTCACAAAAAAATGGTTGGGGGATAAAATATCACCTCGTGAAGTCACTCAGCAACTAGGCCAAAAACATACAACTACTCATCAAGAAAAGCAAATATAAAAGAAAACCTCAAGCTGTGAGAGTAGTAACAGAAGAGGGAGGAGGACCTCAGTCATCATAATTTCCCCAAACATTGGGCCTAGGGGTCTGGTTAGGAAGTGACCAACCATCATCAGTTTCTTTTTCTTCATTCAATTCTCCCTCCTCTTGCCTAGGAGAAATAGCAAGTGCTAGGAAGGGGAACTTATTAAAAGTGGCAAAAGGACACGCAGGAACGTTGGCCAAAGGCCGAGATGAAGCAGAAGTAGTAGAAACAAGTAGAGGAGGCCATCCAACAGCCGCAGCCCTCTGAGTTGGAGGAGAGGCAGAGCAGCGGTGCCAAGAGCGCAGTGTTCTAGAACGCCTAGCAGAGGAACTCCGGCTATGATGGCAGTCCTGGGGTGGCGTGCGGTCAGCCTAGAGAGAATTTGATGGCACCCGAGCAATAGTACAAGGGGAATTGCCCCAGTGTTGCAGAAAATCCTATAAATGGGAAACCTAAAGGGCCACCCTATTAGCTTGCACTTGAATATGCATCATGACATTATTACATAAACATGCCTTAGCATACAGAGAAATACTGATATCCAGAAAACTGTGAGTAAAAAGAACAACATTTCAGTCTTTCCATAATGAAAACAAAATCTCCATCCTAAAATCATGCCAAATCTAGGTATACTAGGAAGGCATTCTGGGTGAGTCACCTAAGAGCACCATATGCCAGGAAAAAGGCTCAGGCCAGAAAGGCATAAAAAAAACCATGTATCCAATTCTAATAGTTCTAAGCCCGATGACAGAACCAAAAAATGTGCATAATGGTTTCAGAATTCCCACAAAAATGACATTTAGGATCAGGAACACCTAAATGTTAGAGCCAAGCTCCCAAATGCAAACCCTGGTAAAGTAGACACCAAGCAAAATGAGCAATTGGGCTCAATAATAGCATCATAAATATTATGAAAGTGATAACTCCAGGTTTTCTGGGAAGATGAAAGGTTTGATCGATGATTGAGAGAATCAATCATCGATAGAAGAGGCACTAGCCAAGAATACCCAAGATTGGGTTTGTAACTGGTAAATGGCGTATCAGGGTACCATTTCCAATCTTTCCACCAAGGTTTAATTGACTCAATTCCCAGTTTATGTAGGAAATGAGGCAGAATAGCCGAGACAAGCAAGTCAAAAGTCTCATGATCTTGATAGGTGATCCAGAACTAAACACGAAGATAATCTCAAGAGCGGAGACTCATAGTGGCTCTTGAAAACAAATCCTTGGGCGTTTGAATGCCACATTTGTGAAAATGAAGAGCACTCATCCCCTGGATTTTGGCCAGAGGAAGCCCTTGCTGGGGAAAAAGAGGGGACCACCAAATATTCTATTGGTTGAGAGAAAGCCCATCTTGAAAACCATTCCCAACCCATTGAAGCCAAGGCTTGACAACTTCCCAGGCTCTCCAGATGCTTTTGGCTACAAAAGTACCATGGATATGAACATGGTTATTCATGACTAGAAGGATTTGAAATCCAATCCCTTTCCAAGAAGGCTTGTGCAAGTGATACTCTGAAGAGATGCAATGGAAAAGTAAAATTTTCTAGGCCTCATTGCTTATGAGACACCGCACCATCCATTTCACACAAAGGGGCGAGCCTTGTTTCTGAGTATCTAATAAACCAAGCCTACCAGAGGCCTTAGGGAGATAATAGAATTCCCAGGCCACTCTATGGAAGCCATGATGATAAACACCATAATCCCAAAGGAAATCCTGCAAAAATTTCTCAAGCTTGTGGTAAAAATCTTTTGAAGGATCCCAACAAGAAGAGTAGTACACATGAGTGGCAGTCAAGACTTTGGAGTAGATTTGAAACTTTCCTGGAAGAGGGAGTGGTTTAGTGATCCAATAGATAAACTTATTTTCAATTTTAGCTAAAATGACATTCCATAATTCAGTAGAAGTAGATTAAAAGGCAAAAGAAATGCCTAGGAAGAAAAAAAACTCCCCATGTTGAATCCTAGACCATCCAAACTGAGAAAACCAGGGTGGATTGGGAAGAGTAGATTTCCTGAAGCACAAGGTTTTATGCCGCTGAATGGTGGAACCATAGGCCTGGAAAAAAGTGTCTAAACACTGAAAGGTTGCCTTGATATTGTCTTCATCCTCTTCAAGAGTGAGAAAGGAATTATTAGCAAAATTTTCTTGACCAATTGTTGAGTAGAATCAAGTAAAGAAATCCCACAAACATGACCCATAGAAATGGAATGAGCTAAAAAGTAACCACATCCCTCGGCCGCCAGAACATACAAGGGAGGAGCCAAAGGACAACCTTTTCAAATGGATCAAAAGAGCCCAAAAATAGAGGATTATCTTCTATTAATGGTGATACAAGCTGAAGCATACATGAAAAGAATTTGCACAAATTGAAGAAATCTATGGCCAAAACCAAGAGCGTGAAGCATAGCTAAAATAAAAGGCCATTCAATGTGGTCATAAGATTTATCAAAATCAATTTTAAGAAAAAGGGCTTTATGGTGAGATTTACGAGCCCATTCTATACCTTCCCAAACCACAATTATATTATCAAGAATAAATCTTGATTTGATAAAGCCACTTTTCTCCGGTCACACAATTTGAGGTAGGATGTGACGAATCTTGAGAGCCAAAGCCTTAGCAATGATCTTGTAAGAGACATTGAGAAAGGTAATAGGATGCTAATTGCAAATATCCACTGGGTCCCTAGATTTTGGATTGAATTTAATATTACCTTTTTTGATGATGTCCCCCAGAGATTGGGAATGGTAGGCTTTGAGGTAAACCTGGTGCAAATTAGGACCAATAACATCCCAAGGGTTTTATAAAACTCACAAGGGAAGTCATCACATCCTGGGGCTTTATCATCAACCATGGAAAAAAAAGCTTCACAAAGATCCTATAAGGTAAGAAACTAATCACAAAAAGCACACTAAGAAGGGGAAATGCACTGAGGTACAACAACAATGCAATCAACAAGAGCTTGATTGTTGGCAGGAGTAGATCCTTGTGTGAAAAAAATGTGTTCGTAATGACGAACAAAGGCCTGCAAGATATTAGGAAGCTCAGTAAAAAGGGATTGACCTTTTTTAATCTTGGTTATGCCCACATTGGTGTGGCGGGCGTGAAGAGAAGCAAAAAATTCTTTAGATGCTTGATCTCCGACCTTTAACCAGTGCATTCAAGATTTGATCTGAGCACCTCTGGCAGTATAGTTGTTTGCAACTTGCTTTTGATGACGTATCTTGGCAAGGTGGAGTTGTAGGTCTTGATTGAACGGATCATGAGCTAAGGCCTCTATGGAAAAATGAAGAGCTTTGGTGTTGACATCATAAGATCTATGGTGATACTTGACAAGTTTCTTGCCATAAATGCGCAAAAAATGTGTCATACATTGAATGACATCATTCCACCATTGAATCGAGCCAGGCAATTGTGACAGCCGAGGCTCAAGGTTCCAAACACGATGAATGTGGGTCATCATGGAAGGGTGGTAAAGGACATAAGTATTAAAAAAATTAAGTGGTGGGAGTCTGTGACTTAGCTGTCTGCCAGACAATATTAAATTGATTGGGAAATGATCTAACAAGGTCACATCAACAAGAGGAATAACCAGTAAGGATTGTTTTTCAGAAAAAGAGAAAAAAAGATTATGCCAAAATCATAGCACGATCAAGCGTTTTATGAATTTTTTCAGAAGAGGCTCTAAAATTAGACCAAGTCTGCCAAACCCCATCAGGGAGGTGGGGGCCAACATTGGGATAAAAAAGGCCTAATTTATTACGCATGTAGTACCATTCTTCTCTCTCACCAACTGCCCATCAAAAAGGCAAAAGGTTGTCCTTGTCAGAAGCCACTTCAACCATATTAAAGTCACCACAAAAAATCCAAGTTGTAGGTGGTAGAGAATCTACAAGCCAACGCCAAAGGTGAGATCTCTCAATAACATCATTAGGAGCATAAACATTAACTATGCCAAAAGAATGATTCTCAATAATGAAAGTGGCCCAGATAGATCTCTACATGGGATCTGAGCCATGATTAACCATAAAAGAATGCCAACAAGGATCAAGGAGAGTAACAAATCCACCTTGACCAGCCTCGTGCTGAGAACAGAGAGCAAGGCTCTTAGGCCAAATAACCTTACAAGAAGCATCAAGCAAGAAACTAAAGACTTTAACTTCTTAGAGGCATAACACATCTAAGTGATTAACACGACGATGCACATCCCTGACAGAATACTTTCTAGACAGGTCTGTCAGACCCCAAACATTCTATGAGATGTACTTCATGAGAAACAGTGTCGTCCATACCATCACCATCCCCAAGGGAAGTAAAACTATTTGACAAATATGTTGGAGTGAAATCATTCCTAGGAGACTCCATGGAAATATTTCAACATTTTTCTGGAACACCCTCAAGCATGGCCTCGGCACACCCAGTAGGGCTGTGCGAGCAGCAAAAAATGAGAGGGGGAGAAATCGCAGAAGCCGCCTAAGGCGTACGAACCCAAGGAGGGTTAAGAGAAGAATCAAAAACCTTTGTTCCCTGCTGACCAGGGTTTAAAATAGGAGCAACATTCTCATTATAGGCCTCCATAGAAGGAGGTGGCGGAAGTGAAGTGGAAGCTGAAGCGACAGGCTTGGCGTGCTTGTTCTTGTGGTCAACTGTTACCCAGTTGTCTTTCTTTGTTTCCTCTTTTTTACTAGAATCAACTGGCTGAGAACCAGAGTCCTTAGGAGGAGTTTTGGTTGAGGTACTTGCAAAGGGCAATCCTTAATCTTGTGCTCTGCAGATTGACAATGATGACAAGTGTTGGGAAGGTTAAGATAAAGCACCTTCTAAGTGAAGGTAGTCTCACTAACCTGAATCTCAAGACTCTTTAAGGTTCCTGGAAAGGTAGACCCCAACACAGAGCCTCTTTTGAGGCCAAGGATTAATAAAATGGTCATGCTAACTACATATAACCCTACCTAGCATTTGTGCAATGGCATGCATGAAATGCCAACAGGGTAGAGGAAGACCAGGAAACTCAACCCACATAGAAACTTTTAGTTTCTTGTCGTTAGAGATAGAAAAGTCTCAAGACCAGCATTGGAAAACTAAAAGGGAAGCCCTAAGATTCCAGGGTCCTTTGGCGAAAATGGCATCCACATGAGTGGGGTTGGAAAAATGAAACAAAAAGAAACCTTTGGTAAGACTCTGAATGCCATCCAGACGGATTCCATGAGGAGTTTAGGCTTTTGCAACCCAATCTTTAATAACGCCTTCAGGAGGTTTGAGACCCAGAAAGTAACCAATAAGAGTATGTGTTTCAAGCCAAGTACAGGCATCATCAAACTCATGAATGGGTAAAACAATATTAGGCTAGGACATACCTCATGGAACACTTTGGGAACAAACTTGCGAGGTCTCTTTCTTGGAGGCGCCATTGTTATCCGTCACCACATTAGCACCAACATCAACTGTTGGGCGAATGGTGGCTGGGGCCATAAATACCAAGGAATCTCCTGCAGTAAATGTAGTATGAAAGGACAGGAGGGCTCAGAATAGCGACGCAACTCTAAACCCGAGAAGAGCACAAAACCAACATCTATGCATTTATTTTTTATTAATTTATGTTTGAATAAAAGTATAAATAATTTTTTCATATTCTTTTGAATTTTTCCGTGTAGATTTTATTTTTGCCAACATATTGGATAATCTATAAAGCTAATTACTAAAAGTATTTTGCCTTCTTTTGTATTGTGTGTGGATGACTTGTATATCTTGTGTATTGTTGTATAATCTATAAAGCTATCTTTCATGAATATTGGTTAATTTCTTAAAGCACTCGTAATGTAGATAAAGTATATTACCATGACAACACATACCAATTCTTATAGATAAAATCCACACACATTTGAAGCAAATTGTTTAAATTCATGTAGGGATTTGAATATAGAAAAATTGGCAAATATACCAAAGGTGCTAGTTTATCACAAATTGATCATTTAGTGCATGTACAAGTACATTAAATTTGTAGAGGATACTGACTCAGTCCTAAAAGACACAAGTATAATCACACTAACATCATACAAGACTAGATATATGTGCATGTAGTTTCATTATATTCTACACAAAAATAAGAAATATAAAATAAAACATATAACTAATAATTTACCCTTTCAATCCATTTTATTGTTAAAAATATCATCAACAATTAAATAAAAAATATGATTTTCTTACTGTTATTATTTTTAATAATTATTTTCATGTTCAACTTTACAATCATTTTTTTAAAATTTAAAATGTATAATTTATTCAAATACCTCAATTAAGATTTTGAAAAATAACACTTATAACTTTAAATTATTCATATTTATATATTATTAGTAAATATAAATGCAATAATATTCATTAATGAATTATTGTGTAAATCACATGGACCGTTTCACCAAAAATTGGAAATTTTATTCTAACTTTGCATTTATTACAAGACATGAAAAAAAATATTGTGTTATTCTAGGTTTGGTTTTCTAAGTTCACCAACCATTCCATGCTTTTATAAACTAAAAGTAGATAATTTTAAACATAGATTCCCATATGTCTCATACTAACCAGCATTGTTTTTAAGTGGAGCTAGTCACAAGTCATCTACATTCCCATATGTTTAAGAAAAAGAGTGTTAAAAGAAAAATAAGAGACCTTTGACAATAATACACTTGAATAAATGTGGCAAAGTAGGCCATTGTTGACCATAATGTTCATATCAAATCCCTTTCACTTGAGCCTACCATTGCCTCTATATTTGACGTTACATATGGGTCCACATTCATTTTATGTGCCGTGTCCATTTTAAACACGTTACTATTGAAATATTAGAGTTCTCGTTTAAGGGGTTGAGTTTAGTTGTATTCCTTATATTAAAATAAATGTTTTAAATGTATATAGCTATTAAAATATTATAGTATGGAATCACATCTTCAAAATTGACAATAAGATAAAGTCACGTAATTTTAGTAAGAAAACTAATTGACAAGACCCATGTGAAATAGGAAGTATGGCATTTCTAATTTCTCTCTTTTATTTTAAAATAATGGATAAAGTTTTTAAATTTGGATTCAATTGTTTATAAAAATTCTTAGTGAAATTTTTATTTGTAGTTGAATTTAGAACAATTTGAACAAAAGTTTTGAAGGTAAAAAAAATCAAATTGATATTCATAAGTGTCTTTTATATTAAAAAATTTACATTTGGTATAATGTTATAGGTTATTTGATGTGTCATTCTTATCATTATTGATAAAGTATTTTTAGTTTTTTTTTTTTAAATTATTAATCAACAACAAAATATGGGTGTTATCTCTTACAAAACCACGGTCTAAGTGCGTAAAACAACTAGCAACACACTAAAAGTAGATCAACATAAAAAAAAAAAAAAAAAAAAAAACTACCAAAGAAAAGCAACAAATTATAAGCGACAACNAAAAAAAAAAAAAAAAAAAAAAAAAAAACTACCAAAGAAAAGCAACAAATTATAAGCGACAACTAACAACATATAGTCAATCAACATATTCACACCTAAAACTAACAACATAGTGTAAGCAAACAAAATGTTCACCTTGGAGCCCAAATCCAAAGGCGAAGTAGTAGAGCCTAAAAAACTAGAAAGTAAAGAAAACTTTATACTACAACCATAGTCTTGTTTACCAATAAGCGCCAAAATAAAAATAGCTCTTCTATAAAGCCTCTAAGGGCCAAGAACACTATAAACAAAACACATCTAGAGAGAATTGTGCATGTCTTGCAGATTTAATGTCTTACCCCAACTGGTAGAGTACATGACTCTAGTCATTCGTAAGGAACTTGAATAGTTCCTTGTAATTTCCTTTATTCTTTGTATGCATTCTGAGCACCTTGTATTGCATTAGAAACAAGGAGGTTGCAGAGCTATGCAAAAGTTTGAACCTCGAAATACGCCCCATTTCCATTTCCAAGTTGAGGATCTTAGTTTTTCATCTTCCTACCTCATTCTTCTGCATAGCCAATTCACTGGTTGTGTTTTGGTAGCCAGTGCAAATGCCTTTACCCGCAACTGTGTTGGCAATTCTCCTCCTTTTAGCTCCATGTCCCCAGTTAGATCAACAGGATCCACTTTTGTATTATCTGACATGTGACTGGAGCTATTAGTTGTGGATTTATTAGAGTTGTTAATAGTCTTAGTTTCACATTTATCACCATCAACAGTCTTATCTTTCTCATTTTTCCCCACCATTTTCCCACTCCCTCAGTCCTCATCATCCTCCTTAGAGTCACAATCAACTAGCTAGAATTTTTTTTACCTTTATCCACTGAATGGATCACCAACCTATGGGACCTTGGGGAGTTGCTATGTCCTTTTCTCCATTTTCATCTTACTCCTCACTTAACACCACCTGGATAGATAATTTGGACTTTTTGGTAGAGGGAAAGAGTATTTTCCTTTCATTTTACTGATAGTCAATGTTTGGAGGCTTTACTTTTCAAGCCACACAATTCCATAGCAATTATAAAAGGAGTAGGCATTTCATCAGTCGCCAACCTAGAGTTAAGCTTAAGGGCACCATGGTGGCAGATACACTTCTTTTTACTTGGGCCAAGGGCATCAATAATGTTGGCAGGCGGGGGGAGGAGTGCAAGTTGGGGGTTTCTTGAACAACAATGGGTTTGGAAGGATAAAGAACCAAAGGAAAAGTATACAGTCTATAAATCAAACCCTGGTGCAAAGGGATTGGTTTTTTTCCTTGATTTCTAACATTTTTCATCACTTCCATCATCGAACTTTCCAAAGAGTTAAGCAGGAAAAGTGGGAAAGAAATAAGGTCATGACTCCTAAAGTGATTTACAAGTGACATATGATAATAATAATAATGATAAACTTCAAACTGCCCTAATAAGGTAAAATATTTCACTACCACGAGACAAACTTGTCTTCATGGTAGCAGCAACTACTCCCTTTCATATTCATCCTATATCTTGATCAGAGCTTCATTCCCTCTGAAAAACCTATTAAGGATTTCATTATCTAGCAGTCGACTAGATTTATTCCATTTTCTACCCTCAGAAAGTAACCCAGTAGCATTTGCTATCATATCTTCACTAATTTAAAAAGAGATTTCCCCCATAGTAACCCTTGTATCCTCCTAGGAGGTGGAAAATTGCATAGACAAACCTTCATCAAAGCCATTAATGGACTCGATAAACTCAAAAACCCCCTCTACAAATATGTGACATCGTGGCATCATTTTTAAAATTATTAGGGCTACTAGGCTCAATGTTGACACGGTTCCCACCCATCACTAGGAAAGAAATAAAAAGGTTAACAGAGGGGCCCACCCAAGTAGTAAAATTGCAGACTTGAACACAATTCAGAAATCTTGTCTTATGAACCCAACTTTTAAAGAGGAAATTTAAGCCTTGTGTGCCAGCATGGGCATAATCATTTATCTATCTCCCCAAAATACTCAGCTTATGTAGACTAGAAGTTCCCACATTCGAAGCCTTTTTCTCTTCGATGTACAATATTTGTGCTCCTTTACAAGAAAAATAGTATTTATTGTTGGAATTGACTTCTCTTGTTGTTGTTGGAATTCATGTTTTTTCATTGATGTCAACATATGTTTCTATGAAGGCAGAACAAACTAGTTATTAATGTTGCTTGATGGCTGATAGAAGTGTACGGGTATTGTACTGTTGATCCAGAGTGAGAGAAGATGGTTGTATGTGTAGGGATATGTTTGATGACATATTTTTTGATTAATATGCAAAGATTAAACAGTTTCTAAACCATCAATAACACCTACACCGAAAGACAGGCTTTCAGTACAAACTGAAAGTACAGATATCAAAGCTCACCGAAAGTGTTAAGTTCAAGAGAAACCCAACAAGATAGATCACAAGAGGGACCTGATAGATCAAGTGAACCTGATGGACAGTTCATAGAAGGAACACCGACAGACAGATAATAGAGCAACCCGAGCATCAGTCACCAAAATTCAATTATATCCCGAGAAATGTGGGTCTGACTTCCGCATCAGATAAAACACTTATGTTTTATATTTAGCATTTTGATTTGATTTAAAATCATTTCTTGAGGGACAAGCAATGTAATTGTAATTGTTTTAATCAGTCTAAATGATTAAAAACATGCAAACTAGGAGATCAAGGTCAAGTTGTAAACCTTTGATCATAGAGTTATCTTTGTGAAACTTAATTAGGTGAATCTATTGTATAAATAGATGTGTAATCATTCATTTCATACATATGTGAGGATGATAGTATCCAAGGAGCACATTTATGGATCAGACTAAGAGTTTCAAGAAGAAGAACAACAAAAGATGAAATAGGTTATCAAGAACCAAGAATCAAGGCTACCGAGCAACAGAGGTATTAATCAATCACATTAGGTGATACATTGTACATGTAAATTTAATGGATTTGTAATCAGTAGTTGTAGATTGCATACACTCAGGTCACTGAATATTTTTTACTACATTCTAACAAGTGTAGCAAATAGAATAAACCCTTTCAAGAAAGGTGGATTTAACAACCCTTTGTAAATCTCTTAACCGAGTGCATACTAAACAATGTTTCTAAAGCTCTTAACATAGTAGACCTTAACCAATCTCTACATAATACTCCTAATAGGGTAGATCATCAGAAGTGATCAAATTTGTAATTCTTAAGTGACCCCTTCCATTCCGCAAATATTGAAGCCTTGTGGGTTTCATCCCCACCACAGTTTTTACCTTCTAACAGGGGTTTTCTGTGTTACCAAATATTTTTTTGTGTCTATACATTTCATGAATGTTTTACATGTTTATTGAGTTAATGAATTGATATAACATACACAAAGATAAGATAGCACAAATGGTTGGTAATACAATTGAATACTAAAAGGATAAAGGTTAATTGATAAAAGTTTTGAGGGTATTGATTCACCCCTCCCCTCTCAGTACACCATTCCATTCTTTCCAACAATTGCTATCAGAGCTAGATCTCTTATTTGAAAAGTTTAAAGACTTAAGTGAAAAAATCATACAATAGAAAGGTACAAGCTAGACAAGAGTATTGAGAATCAGAAGTTAGAGATACAGATCTTCTATGAACAATATAAAGAAGCTAGAATCAATATGAGATAATTGCTAGATGAAAGAAAGATTATGGCATCTCGCTATAATGAAACAAACTATCATGAAGAGGAGATACCTGATCTATTTGAGTCATCACAATCTGCATCTAGAAAAGCATCAGACACATCTGAAGAAAGCATCACAAGTCTGAATGAAATCAATCAACATCTGGGTGGACAAGTGAAATCTCTGCAAATCGGTTAAGAGACATAGATGGTAAGAATGATTGATGTCATGAACAATGCTAGAGAGGCTAAGCAAGAAAGAACACTAGCTATTGATGATAGGAGGAAGATTATTGAAAAGCTACAAGAGAAAGAGTCAGAAATACAAAGACTTACAGAACATCATCATGAGATCACCAATCATATTATTATTATGAGTCAGGAGGCAAACCAAATGAACATAGAACTCATTGAAAGAATAGAAGCTATCGGTGAGCTAAGAGAAGAAAATGAAAAACTGAAGCATGAAGTAAGAATTTAGCAACAACACAATGACATGATTAAGAGAGCTAAAGAAAGTACAAAAAGGGTGGATGATTTTCTGGATGGACAAAGAAGAGTCGACAACAATACCGGACTAGGGTATACCAAGAATGAAGAATCACCATACCAAGCTGATCCAAATAATGTCTACACAAATCCAAGACCAAGAAGGCAGTTGTGCAATCACTATGGAAAACCAGGCCACACATCAAATGTCTAAAAGAGAAAAATAAAAGGTATTCCCAAATCCACACCTTCATTCATAGGAATTTGTTATAAATGTAACAAGAAAGGACATAAAGCATATGAATGTAAATCTGAGGTGAAACAACCAAAGAAGGAAACCTACATGGAAAAATACTGTCCTACTTGAAAAATGCATGGGCACACATCTCTTGAATATAGGAAGAAGAAAAGGCAAGCATGGAAGCCTAAAGATCAATAAATTTCCTATCAACTGAAAAGAGTCGGTAACTCATATGTTTGGGATTACAATACATGGGCAAACTGCATAGCATGTGGAAGATTTGGACACATAGCTGCAAACTACATGAGACAATGGATGAGAATGTCTAGGAGCTGGACTAACCCCAAAATGGCATGTTTACACTTTCATAAAGTTGGTCATCTAAGAAAGGACTGTAGAGACCGAGTGATAGAGACAAGCACTTTTTCCAATAGAAACACCATTGAAGACATCCGGAAGATGAGAAACAAAATGTGGAGGAAAGCAAAAAACACTGAAGATGTTGGACCAAGCAACACAAATGGTGACACCTTATCCAATGGATCTGGTGACATCACCACCCCCACCTAATATGAACAAGTAAGTATGGAACTGTACTATACCAAGTTATACTTTGCATCAGTTCCATTATACATAGTTAAAATGCCAAACTAGCATGATTAAAGATGCACTATGGTATTACTTGTTATGATTTTTTGAATTCAATCTCATCGGTCAATGCTTATTGAAAATAATCAATGTACATACAAAGCTAAGTTTTCTATACTTACCGAGCATCATCGGTTAACACATAAAAAGCTAAGTCGCTAGTGTAGACAGAGCTTCGTCGATAATCATGTAAAAAGACAATGTTGTCTTCGCCATATACTGAGATCCATTAGTAAATAGTCAAATGATTTGACACTTGACCTGAGCATTACGTTCTCACTGAGAATGAAGTGTGTATGCTACCTGATGACTCCATCTTCAAATATCAAGAAGTGGGTGAGAATTTATGAAACAACTTAGGACAAAAAGTCTATAAATAGTCAATGGAGAACTCATTACTAACAAAGTGATTTGAGAGAAGCAGAGAGAAACTAGAGCACAAAGTGACCAAATTGCAGAGCGATTTCAACTCTATTCACAACACTCAGAAAGATTCCCAACAGTCACAAAAAGTTTAAGTAAGTAACAACATTCACCAAGAACTTTGTTTTCTTTTACAGGAAAAAGCCCTAATTTCTAGAATGATGGCTACTTCACGAACCTCCAAGATCAAGAATGCAAAGGAGAAAAAGGTTAATCTAATCAAGAATGACACTTGTGAAGAACCTCATTACAAGATCTATCCTAAGGTTTCTTCACAACCCAACAATGCTGGTGCATTCTCCAGTATACCAGCTAGGGTTTTTCTCATTGAGGACGTCCGAGTGTATATTCACTGCAAGATTGCAGAAATAGGAGATCTTGAGGTTAAGCAAGCTTACAAGAATCTTTGCAAAGATGATGGAACAGTCAAAGAAGAACATAATAAAATTGAAGTGAAAGGACTCACAAATGCCTTATTAGTCCCAAAGGAATTCAAGACCGAATGGATTCAGTTAGTGCTAAGTAGAGTGCATGAACGAAAGATGTGGCTGGATGAGCCAAAATTGATAACCAGGGATATTATACACGCTATTACCAGTTATCCTATAACTGATAAAGCAAAGGCACTAAAGCACCCCCATCACGCTGACATTGAAAATACCATAGGAGCAGCATGGGATGGAAGAGGATTAAAGGTATCCACCATCACCGATGATGAAATGAAATTTGGAGCATGTGTCCTAGGATACAAAATATTTCAGGCTAGCAGGATGAACAGTATTGCATTTGGAGCAGTGGATACAACACACAAAATTGTTAATAAGGGACTGCAGTTAGATCTATCAAAACTTCTACTGAGGCAATTAGATGAGAACATGAGGACAATCAGGCCTGCAAAGTCTAACTCATGTAAGTTTGGTTCACTCATTATGTGCATATTTTTCTATTTTCAAGAATCCTTCCCATCTATCAGTAATGTCAAATGGGTCACTACCTGACTAGTGACCACACAGATTAGTGAGTTCATCAAATCACTAGGAGATAATTTTGAATCAATCATGGATGAATACTTTATTGGATTCAAAGAAAGAATGCAGAAGAGGATGAGGATACTAGAACAACTGGTAGAAAAGTACAAGACTGACATTTTCTTTATGGTGGACACTGATAATGCCTTTATCAAACCAGCTATACCAAGGACAACATGGTTAGCTCTACTTGAATATGATAACAACATAGATCAAGCAAAAAATGATATTGAGGCATTGTTGAATGAACCATTTGACAAGTCACAACCTAAGTTTGGAACTTATGAGGAAGTCAAGGAAAGGACAAAAACTAGCTTAGTTTTGAAGAAAATTGATAGAAAGAAAGAGAAAATGGTTAAGACTTTGAAGAAAAAGATGTCGATAAATGAAGAGGAAACATAATAGATAGAAGAAACTGAGGGTCAGTCACCTGTAGGTGAAGCTAAGAAGGTGAGTGACTCATAATCCATAGAGTCTGATGCATCACCCTCGAAGAAGCCTAGAACAATTGTTGCACAGAGGACAAGGAGTCAAACTGCTAATGCAGACTCACCACCTATCAAGAAAGGTCAAGTAAGGACCTATAAAAGAAAGCCTCAAACATGGAAAAAGACCCTGACAGAAAGAAGAAGGATAATCAGAACTAAGGAATACTTAGAGGACACCAAAAAAGATGAACAATCTGTCAAGAACACATTTCCTTCTCCAATTGATAAGGTATGTGTAGCTACCATCAAGTTAGGTTCAATCACAGACCCTAAGATTAGGAAATGACTAACATTGGATCCCAAGGATCAAAATAAGATAGAGCAGGCAATTATCACAATGGTGAGCATGTTCAAATATGTTCCAATATAGTTTGAAGACAAAATGGCTAAAGAAATTCTAGAGAGACTCTCAGCTAGGTGGACATATTCTCTAAAGGAAGAGAAAAAAATAAGGGAAAGAGCCCTTTTTTTAGTTATGCCACCTGAATCTAAGATGGAAGAGATTGAATAAATGATGAAGAAAAATTCCAATGGGTTCTCACCAAAGTTAAGAGCCTAAAAATTTCTATAGGGACATCTAATTGAGCTAGACAGAAAAAGTGAGGATGAATAGAGAAAGATACTTGATGTACCTAAAAAGGACACAAGTCCCGAGCCACAAATATCACTCACCGACAAGCCACACAATGAAGAAGATCAGGCTAAACTGAGCCCCGAACATATTCTTATAAATGATGAAGATATTAATGAAGAAGAATTGAACACAAAAGATAACAAGGATATGGACATTGCAAATGAAACATGGCTCGATAATACTATCATTGATATTACCAGAGGAGATCCTGCAAATGAGGTACAAAAAGATGAAGATGTCACTGTTGTCCCAGCCCAAACTGATAAACATGACACAACTATAGATGTTGCACTGGTGAATATACTAGGCCAAATGCCATTGTTAATACAAGATATTAACATAATCTCACAAAAGGAAAACTCACCTGAGCCTGATACAAGCATACCCGAGGATAAGGGTAGTGATGAATAGAAAGATACAACTGATGAACAAAATGTAGTAGATGCAGAACTGAAATAAACAGATGGAGAAAACAAAGACAAAGTTGAAGAAGAGAAGAAATATGATGATACTCCTAAGGATACCGAAGGAGATGTTGCAGATAAACCAAAGGTTGATGTGGAGACGTCCACTCCCAACTGACAGGCAGATACCGAGCAACATGCAAAAGACATAACACCACAAAACCCTTCATCAAGAACATCTAACCAAGAAAAGGATCTTGCTTTGGTGCTACATTCAAGTGCTTCCCACTCAGCATCCAAGAAGAAGAAGAAGACAAATAAGACCAAGCTGTAGGTTACAGTGGATGAAATAATTGAGATACCGAAGTGTGACCCTTCTACATTGGATTTTGAATCTCTCTAAGAGTATGGGGAAATATGTCAAAGGAATGCTATGCAAGAAAAGCTAAGGAAGGAGCACAAAGAATCCCTAGTATTACAAAATACAAGGTATATATTGACACAAATAGTGTCTGACATAGATGTTGATCAAGATGCCCCCATCCTTGATCAACTTTCCATTCTAACCGAGGCCATCACGGATGCGGAAAAAGCAATTGAGGAATGGACAAAACAAAAATATCAATACAAATTGATAGAAAAGATCAGCCAAGAAGTGGTAGAGAACAAGGTAAAGCTCTCAAAACTTGAAAATGCATTAGATCTAATAATTTGTAAAGTTATTGCCTTAATACAAAACTTGTGCACTTTAGAGAAATTCACTAAGGAAAATAGTGATAAGTTTGCACAAATAGATTCTGATCTAAATATAAGAGCACACAGTCTAACCACAAATGAAAATGCAATCAAGATGCATTTGGAAAAGATTATGAAATCTAGAAGGTTGAGACAGGAAATTTTAGAGGCAGAAACCAAGTTTAGAGACGAGGTTACCGAGCTACAGGCTCTAATGCTACCAAATCTTACACTTCTGAAACAGAACATGACTTCATCAAGACAATTAATCTCCACCCCACAGATGTCTATAGCAGACAACATCTATGATATGCATGCCTGAATCACACTGGAGAAAATGGCTCTTGAACACCTACAGGAGAAATGAGAGAAACTATTGGAAGACATGAAGAATTCCCATTCCCATATTTTTTATAAGTTGTAAGTATACACCTTTTCCCTTACTATCAAAAAAGGGGGAAAATGATATGTATAGTAGTAAAGGGGAGAATGATATGATACAAAGGGGAAATGATATGAAGATAAGGTGAAAAGGGTGTATAGTATAAAGGCAAGTATACATGTATATACATATACTATACCGACATATACATAGGGGAAGTCATAATGACAAGGTGAACACATGGTGTACATACTACACATTTTAGTATTTTTCACATATCATTTTTGATACTAATGTCAAAAGGGGAGATTCATGACACATTTTTTCATTAGTATGCAAAGATAAAATAGTTTCTAAACCATCGGTAACACCTACACCGAAAGACAGGATTTCATTACAAATCGAAAGTACAGATATCAAAACTCATTGAAAGTGTTAAGTTCAAGATAAACCTGAAAAGATAGATCATAAGAGGAACCCAAAAGAGAAAGGGAACCCGACAGATAGTTCACAGAAGGAACACTGATAGAAAAACAACAAAGCCACCCGAGCATCAGTCACCGAAAGTCAGTTATATCCTAAGAAATGTGGATTTGACTTCCATGTCAGATAAAACACTTATGTTTTATATTTAGCAATTTGATTTGATTTAAAATCATTTCTTGAGGGACAAGCAATATAATTGTAATTGTTTTAATCAGTCTAACTGATTAAAAACATGCAAACTAGGAGATCAAGGTCAAGTTGTAAACATTTGATCATAGAGCTATATTTTTAATACGTGAAACTTAATTAGGTCAATCTATTATATAAATAGATGTGTAATCACTCATTTCATATAGATGTGAGGATGATAGTAGCCAAGGAGCACATTTATGGATCAAACTAAGAGTTTCAAGAAGAAGAACAACAAAAGATGAAATAGGTTATCAAGAACCAAGAATCAAGGCTACCGAGCAACAGAGGTATTAATCAATCACATTAGGTGGTACATTGTACATGTGAATTTAATGGATTTTTAATTAGTAGTTGTAGATTACATACACTCAGATCACTAAATATTTTTGACTACATTCTAACAAGTGTAGAAAATAGAAGAAACCCTTTCAAGAAAGGTGGATTTAACATTCCTTTGTAAGTCTCTTAACTGAGTATACACTAAACAGTGTTGCTAAAGCTCTTAACAGAGTATACCTTAATCAGTCTCTACATAATACTCCTAACAGGGTAGATCATCAGAAGTGATCAAAATTGTAAGCCTTAATCGGCCCCTTCCATTCTGCAGATAGTGAGTCTTTGTGGGTTTCATCCCCACCACATTTTTTACCTTCTAACAGGGATTTTTTGCATTACCAAATCTTTTGTTATGTGTCTATACATTTAATGAATGTTTCTATGAATGTTTTACATGTTTATTGAGTTAGTGAGTTGATATAACATACACAAAGATAAGATAGCACAAATGGTTGGTAATACAATTGATTACTAAAAGGATAAAGGTTAATTGATAAAAATTTTGAGGGTACTGATTCACCCCTCCCCTCTCAATATACCATTCCATTATTTCCAACAATGTTTTGATCTTATGTCAAAGGTCACATGGCTTAATATTGTATATTGGATGAGTTATAGATGTTTTAGTGAAGAATGGGTACTAGACAATGACAGTGATTTTTGACAAAGTTAGTCTCTGTGTTTTGAGAATAACTTACGTGCAACATGGATTTAGGTTATGCGATCTTAAGGGATGGTATAAGACATGTTAAGGAAGGTTTTTTATGTTTTGCGGGTTTTAGGACTCTTAGTGATGTCAACTATGGTGTGTGTTCTGGAGGAGACCTATTTGGGGCTAAATTCAAATATGAAGCGTGTATTATAGATTGTGAGCGTAGATTATGGATATTACATTATATTTGATGGATTATATTTGTTATTTACTTGTTACAGGTACCATGTGTATCTTAGAAAGGGGTTAAGTAATTATTTGTGCATTGGGTAAGTCTTAATTGGTCGAATTATTTGCTTATTGTAAATCTGTATAATAGAAATTTATTTTCTTTTATGGTAGTATGGAAGAGATAGTGAAGTGTGGAAGTTGTGAGATTTTTTATGAAAAGTCTGTTTGATGTAAAGCAGAGGTTGTGATTATGTTACTTCATTGGAACTAACCAAGAAAAGATAGTTGCTATCAGACAGTTCACTGGATTGTATATCTCATATACATTTGTATTTCAGATAGTAAGTCCTAAAGGTGGATTTAACCTTCTTTAGGAAGTGTACCTCGGTAGTGAGCCCATTGTTACCCTTGACTCCTAATAGCGTATGCCTTTTAACAAGGATTGTGTACTATAATGCATCAATAAGCTCCTAACAGGGCTAAATATTTTATCACGAATACTATACTCTCATTACATCATTTGTGGGTGCTAATTCCCACCAGGGTTTTACCTTTAACATGGTTTCCTCCACAACAAAGGATTTTGTTATGGTGTTGGCATTTGTTGTGTTATCTTTTGCATTAAAGTTTTGATGTATAAATTTTAATGTTTAATAATCTGTCACACAACTTATTCAACCCCCCCATTCAGTTCTTTTGGAGGATTTTTATTCCAAACATTTATTAATTAAGTAGTCGTATAACCGTGAAATGATGTCATTGCATCATTATAGGACCCACAAATTTTTTTTATGTGGTTCCCATAGTCCTTCCCTTTCCACATAGAAAACTTACTATTCATAAAAATAATTTGAGTATCCCATTTCCCTTGTCTAGTCCACATTCCTAGGTCTCATTTCCATGTCATCCAATCCCTATCCCAATTCAAATTCAAAATTACATCAATTTTTTTTTTCTTCAATCCTTCCTAATTGAAACCCCAACAAACCCATGTCCAACTTATGTTCGAACAAATTAGGATCCACATAGGCCAAAAGAAGGTGTAACTCATCTAATGACATGTAACTGATTGAATGTTTGATAATGTTAAGTTGAAAATCATGCAAGACATTAAATCAGTTAATGGTTTCTATTGTCATTGATGTAAACTTGATATCATCTATACAGTCATGTACATAATGCCAAAGACTTCAGAAAATCAATGGAACAAAGATTATGCTTTCAGCAATACATAAAAGTCAAGTATTAACTAAGTGATAGACAACACCGATGGAGTGCACACCATCGGTAAAGGCAGAGAAAAATTCACAGTGATAACCGATGAGCAGAAGACAGTGTTTCCTGATGAAGAAAAATCACAGGATGCCCGATGAGAAAAATCCAATGATGCTCGACAGACGGAGATCCCAAAGCTAACTAGAGTTACACCAACAGAACAAGAAGTTGTCACCGACGATGAACTGTAGAATTAACCGACATAATAGAGAGTTCAGAAAATGAAAAAATATCTAGCTGGCAGAGCTTAAGGATAGACTTAACTAGTTGTTTTATTCGACCACAGTTAAGTAATTGATTTAAAGAAGATTTATACAGTTTGCAAGAAGATAACTACGAGATAAATCAGGAGTTAAAGCCGCAAATCAAATTGGCTGAATTATTTTTCACGCCAAGAGTCAAGAATCAAGAATCAAGAATTAAGGAATATCATGTCTATATAAGAGACAAGCATAATTCATTTCCAAAAAACATAACGAGAAATCACATACACGGAAGGGGAGTGAATAGAAAGAGGATGCTGAAGAGAAACTAATGAAGGATAACTTCATTTAGTCCTGATCAATCAAGCTAAGGGAGAGCTAAAGAATTTTGCAAACACCGATGAACAGTGAAGCACAACATAATAGAGAAAAAAGTGTGGAGCACAAGGAATTGAATTGATACATTGATCAGAGAGGTATTGTACTTAAATAGTTCTAAAAAATCTGCAATTCAAAGTTGCTTTAGAAATAGGTCATAATGTTTTAGTTTAACCATTGAAGTATCAAGTCTCTTAATAGAGTAGGACTTAACAGTCTTCTATAATTGAGGTATATCCTAACAGATTTCCAAAAAGTTTGATTCATGAAAGTAGCATTGAAATTGCCTAAAGCCTATTGACAACCTAAGAAGAAGTTTGATTCAAGGATGGTAGCAAGATTTGCCTAAAGCCTATTGAAAGTCTAAGAAGGAGGCTGATTCAAGGATGGTAGAAAAATAGATGCCAGATACTAAGTGACAACCTATACGTATAAAATACTCTAACAAGGTCGCACTTAACAGTGTATTTGTAACCTTTAACAGGGTTGGCTCCTAACAGGGCTCACTTTAGAAGAGTGAAAATTTGGGGTACCAGTCCTAGTGGTTTTTCCCTTAACAGGGTTTCCATGTTAAAATCCATGTGTTATGTGTGTATGGTTTATTACTTTATTGTTTTACATTTCACATATGCATTTCTGGATTGATTGGTATACTCTACATATTTACTGAGTATCAGTAAATAAGTTTTACTGCTTATCGGTTATCAAGGAGAATAAGGACAGACAAGGTAAACCAACAAACAGTTTATTATTTCAAGTATTTAATGGCATGCATCTTGTAGGGACTTAATAATCTAAGGTGTATTTATTGGTGGATTAAATTTTAAAAGATAAAATATTGAGGCCATTTATTCACCCCCCCTGTTAGTTATTACTAACAATTGGTATCAGAGCTTGTGTGCTTAGAAGGAAGGTTTCAAGACCTAAGTAAAGATCACAAGATGAACTGATGAGATGTGCCCAAGTTGAACAAAGACAACATTTCGTCATGGCAAAGTAGGATAAGACTCCACTTATTAGGTATTGGTAATGATGTTACTCAATACTTAGATATTGAATATGTGTTGCCTATAGGACCATTGATAGTAGATCAATTGAGAGTGAAGCATGAGCATAACTGCATGGTTATAGAGCTTTCTTCATCACTCTCTGATACTGGATTTGAAGATGTCAAAGATTGCACAAATGCAAAGAAAATGTGGGACAAACTAAAGCTTGTACATGGAGGTGATACAAATGTTCTGAGAGCCAAGGCAGAAAGCCTTAGAGGAAATTTTGATGATCTCAGAATGAAAGAAGGAGAAAAAATCACA
>MU224821.1:729596-770007 GCA_018584345.1 Thuja plicata
AGGTTAACCTCCGTCTCGCCGCTGTCACATTATCTATCGACAAGAGTTCCCCAAATGAACTAGCAATACCAACAAAAATATCTTCCAGCCAATATTCAAGAGGCAATCCATGTAGCTTTATCCATACTGGAACTTGTCGAGCTTTGTCCTCCTCGAATACAAGATTCGGACTCGATTTTTGGAGAATAAGAGTGTTTTTCCCAATCAGCCATGGCCCGCTGCAAAGAATATTCATTCTATCTTCTTCACAAGAAAAAAACAACGACATACAACCCTTAGCCATAGCTACCACCTCTACCTGTCCTTTCAAAGCCCATTTTCGGGAAACAAAAGCCCTAACCACTTCAATGTTAGGTCTCACTCCTACAAATCTACCAACCAGCGAATTTTTCATTCTTGCTATAGAAAAATCGATGGTCTGGTCTGGGATTTCTATAGCAAAGCTTCCCTGAGAAGGTTTTGAAACATTCTTCACCGAAGGTAAAGAAGATTTACTTGTTGGTTTAATGCCAAAAAGAGACGCCCATTTCCTCGGTTGCCCCAGCCCAGCCTCCTGTCTGGGACCCCCTCCTGGGTCCTCTGGCGCCTATCCCGCATCAGGATCCAATCCTGTGATCTCGATGTCCTTCCCATCATTTCGCTTGCTGCGCTCAGAGGAATCTGCCTCCTCCCAAATTCTCCCGCCCAAATTCAAAGTTGAATCCGGACGCTCCCGCTCACATGAAAAACATTTCAAAGGTAATTTGCCTTCAAACTTTCCCTTACCTCTCTTTTCTCTTCTAGCAATCAGTGTCACAACTTTATCTAGATTTCTTTCTTCTTCCTTTATCTATTCCCATTCATCTACATAGGCTCCAAGTTCTTCTCTTAGATCATTACTACTGGTGATTTCATTTCCAGATAAGGTCTTTTTGTTCTTGTGCATGGTTGCCTTGAATGCTGACTCAACTTTAGGTAAAGTGTCTCCCAATTCTGTGGCCTCAAATGTCGTTAACTTTCCAATCAACATCTCTTTGGTAAATTTCAGTGTCAAAGGTATAATCTCCTCTATAGCTTGTAATTCGGTTCTATATGTAGGTGTCAAAGATCTGAGTATCTTCACAATAACTTCTTCCTCACTATAAGTACCTCCAGATTTTCTAGTACCAGCAACCACTTTAGTAATTCTCCATCCATATGCCCTAATGTTCTCATCTTCTCTCATCTTCAGTGATTCCATCTTTGTATTCTAGTTTTGTAACTTTTCCTTCTTAGTAAACTTGTCTCCAATATATAATGCTTCTAATCTTGACTAGATCTCATGTGCAAAATCCAAGTCCTTTACTTCTGTGAATTCTCCTTCTAAAAATGTGCTAATTAAAGATTCCCTTGCAACCATACTACATGAAAATAAATTCTTCTGATCTTCAGTAGCCTTCTCTAACTCATCCTCATTTTCTATCTTTTCATTCTTCTTTGTGATCATCTAGTAATCAATTCCCAGACATAGAAAATGTGTTCTCATCTTGTTCTGCCAACTATCAAAGGTTTCAGGATCAAACTTCAGACTATCCTTCCTATAGTAAGTCATCTTTAGGATCACCTCAAGGTGTTAAAATTTCTCTCTAAGGACCACAAGCTCCGATACCAATTTTTAGGAATAACAGTCCATAAGAAAACTGAGAGGGGGGTGAATCAGTTGTGATATAGATTATTAAAATTTAAACTTTATAAACCAAATTTTTAGATGTAAATGATAACATAGTAAATGTCAACACCATAACACAATACTTGTTTTCAAAGAAACCTTGTTAAAGGCAAAACTCCGATGGGAATTAACACCCACAAGTAATATACTGAGAGTATAATATCCCTATTAAAAGATTTAGCCTATTAGGAGCTTGTTACAACATTACAATACATAGTCCCTGTTAGGAGACAGACCCTGTTAGGAGTCAAAAGAAATAGTAGGCTTACTACCAAGGCAAACTGCCCAAATAAGGTTAAAGCCACCCTCAAGGATTTACAATCCAAACAAGAGTTTAAAGAAAATACACAATCCAGTGAACTATCTGACAGAAACTATCTTTTCTTGGTTAGTTCCAATGAAGTACTCTTCTCATAAACTCTTCTCTACATCCAGCAACCAAACAAGCCTCGCAGCTTTCACTTCTTCTTACTTTCAATCTTTGTCACATCTTTTCAAAAGAAAAGATCAGCCATATATACCCTCTTACAATAATTCATTAGGTCGGCCAATTATGCTTTCCTAATACACAAATAATTAATTAGGTTGGCCAATTAAGGATTTCCAATATACAAATAATTATTTGACCCCTTTCTAAGATACACATAGTATCTATAACAAGTAAAAATTATTTACAATCCATTAATTATGCTTTCAGATCCGCAATCTATGCTCACGATTCATTTTACCCTCTACATGTCTGAAGTCAGCCAGCAAATAGGTCTCCTTCATAATACACACCATAGATGACATCACTAGTAACCAAACCACAATAAAACTCAACACATTTCTCCAACATATGTCGGTTGTCCACCAGTAAGCTTGTATGAGCTGAAATATCTTTGCCAGAAAGATATACCTGAAACACAAAGACATTCTCTATCCAGAATCACAATTAAAGTCCAGAAACCAGTCTTCACCAAATCAACTGTAACATCCTCAATATGAAAAATAAATCCAAGAGAACTTAGGAATAAGGTCAAAACACATCCTTCTACATAAATCCAACTTATATCATTTTGAATCATCCGTACGGTGTCCATACACTTCTTTCAGTCAAGTAGCCAGTCTGTCCTCTCCACAAAAATATATGTTCAAGTGGGGGCATAACCCCTATCTTACTTCTAAGGTACTCAAAAGTATCCTTAGTTATTTTATTTGTGAATATATCTTCTGTCTGCTCCTTTACTGGTACATATTCCAACTTCACCTCCTTCTCCTGCACTTACTCTCTCAGAAAGTGATACTTAATTGCAATGTGCTTAGTCTAGGAATGCATTACTAGATTCTTGGAAATATTTATTGCACTTGTATTGTCACAAAAGATAGATACCAGTTCAATCATCTTTTCTTTGATACCTTCAATAATTTTCTTCATCCATGCAATTTGTGTATAATTTATAGCTATTGCTACATATTTTTCTTCTATGGTGAATTAGGAGATACAAATTTTCTTCATACTTGTCCAAGATACAAGCCTATCACCTAGAAATAATGCACCACCACTTGTACTATTTCTATCATCAATATTTCCTAACCAATCAGCTTCGATAAACACACTCAAAGATAAATCATCATCATGAGCATACCACGGACCATTTTCAACTATCCCTTTCAAATAACTGAATATCCTCTTGAATATAACCATATGATATTCCTTAGGATTTGATTGAAATTTAGCCACTATTCCAACTGCTTGAGCAATATATGGTCTTCTATGAACAACATACTGCAACTTACCAATTAGAGACCTATACAAAGTAGTATCTCTTGTACTAGATTCATCATCCTTAGAGAATTTACATCCTTTTACCATGGGGATTCCAACTGGTATGATTCATCCATACCAAAATTCTTTATTACTTCTTTCACATATTTGGATTGACTTATATATATACCATTCTTTAGTTGTGAAACCTGCAATCCAATAAAGAATTTTATCTCACCAATCATTGACATTTCAAACAAAGGTGTACTATTAGAAAGAAATAGTTCCTTTACCTTTAACCATACCAACTTTCACTTGAAGGAGATTTACCATAGATCTATTGGAGAGAAGTGATTAGTACTACAATTTATACATTGAATTGAGTTCAAATCAAGCAAGGCACTAGTAAGACACCTTATGAACTTTTGTATGGTCATATTCCCACAATGAAATATACTAGAATCTTTGGGAGAAAATTATATCCTTGTTTTGAGTGTTATATCAGAAGAGATGCATATTTAGGGAAATTTGATCATAGATGTGATGAAGGTATCTTTCTTGGTTATTCTACAAAAAGTAAAGCATAAATTTTTTATAAAAAAAGGTTGAGAAAGATTATTCAAAGTGCAAATGTTAAAGTGGATGAAAGTTATTAGAAACAAATTATATCTTGCTGATATGAATCAGATGGTGAAGAAAATAATCAAGTAATGGAAGTATATAATTAGAATCAAAATGAGAATTAGAATGCTTCGGAAGAGTGGGATGGAGAAGTTAAAAATGAGGAATAAGTGGAAACACAAGAGTCTACTACTTATACATATCCGAAGATTCCAAGGTATGCAAGGTTAAATCATTTAGAAAATTAGATTATTGGTGATTGGAATCAAGCTATTTAGACTAGAGGAAGAATTGCTAGAAATTAAATTTATTTGATTTCTAAGATTGAATGCAAGGATGTTGATGAAGCATGCAAAGATGAAATTTGGTTTAAAGATACAGAAGAAGAGTTTGAATAGATTGAGAAAAAGAAGACATGGATTTTGGTTCCTAGACCTAAGAAAAAAAATGTGATCGGTACTAAATGGGTATTAAAAAAAAAAGTAAATGAAGAAGGTGAAGTGGTTTAGAAAAAATCTAGACTTGTTTGCAAGGGGTTCTCATAGATGGAAGGTATTGATTTTGAGGATACCTTATCTCATGTTGCTAGAATTGAAGTTGTTAGGATGTTTCTTGCATATGATACTTGCAAATATTTTAAGGTATATTAGATGGATGTTAAGTTTGTACTTTTTAATGGATAATTGGATGAGGAAGTCTATATTGACAAGCCTGATGGATTTCCCTTGAATGATGAAGATGGCATAGTTTTTATATTGAATAAAACATTATATAGATTAAAATAAGCACCTAGAGCTTGGTATGTAAGGTTAGATAAATACTGATTTAGACTTGGTCTCAATAAAGGTACTTTTGATAGCAACTTATACCTCAAAGATGATCATTATAATATTTTAATTTTTGAATTCTTTGTGGATGATATTATTTTTGGTGGAAACGAAATGTTGATTAAAGAATCTTATAATGAGATGCAAAAAAAGTTTGAGATGTCCATGATCGGTGAGATGAATTTTTTTCTTGATTTGCAAATTACACAATCTAATAAAGGTATTTTCATATCTCAGTTCAAGTATGTGAAAGAATTACAGAAGCAATTTGGTATGGATGATTAAAAACCTATTTGTACTTCTATGGTTACTATTTAAAAATTGAAAAAGGATGATGATTCACCTAAATAAAATAAAAATATATATAGATCAATGATTGGTGGCTATTATACTTAACATAGTCTAGACCTGATATTATGAATGATATTTTCATTGTTGCAAGATTTCAAGCAGAACTTAAGGAATCACATGATGTTGTTGCTAAAATCACATTCAGATATTTCAAAGGAAAAATTTATTATTTCTTATGGTATTTTAAGGATGATGACTTTACATTGAATTCTTATACTGATGCAGATTGGGAAGGTAATATGGATGACAAAAAAAGAACAAGTGGTGGATCATTCTATTTGGAAAAAAGGTTAGTTTCATAGGCAAGCAAAAAGAAAAATTGTATTTCACAATCTACTATTGAAGCTAAATATGTTGTTGCTATTGTTAATTATACACAAGTAATATGGATGAAGCAAATGTTGAAATATATCAGAGTAAGTATTGATGAGTCAATTTCTATCTATTTTGATAATTCAAGTGCTATCAATATTTAAAAGGATCATGTGTTACATTCAAAGATAAATCATATATCTGTCAAATATCATTTCTTAAGAGACAACGTCTGTGAGAAAGAAGTCATATTGGAGTATGTATCTATTAAAGAGAAGATTGTAGATATCTTGATGAAGCCCTTGCCAAAGGATACTTTTGAGTATTTCCGAGGTAAGCATGGGGTCATTGCCCCTCTTGATCAGACCTAGAGATGTCTTGATTTGCATCAGTCCAGTGTAATTACAAAGATCATTGTTATTCTGGATTGATATTTTTGGGGCTACTACTTAGGGGGAGTAGTCAACTTGATGATTCATATGTTCAGATTTATGCTCAAGAGATGTTTGTTCATATTTTTGGCTTCTAAGAATTCATGCGTATATGTTCCTTTGTCATTGATGTCAAGGGGGGGGGGGATATTCATGTGAAAACAAGGTATATTTTTATGGGGAAAAATTATTTTTTGATTGAGAGATTGTTAGAGAGACTCTGAAATATATGTTGTGGATATTGTTGGTAGTACTGTTGATATGGTTTCTTTGTGCATTGATTTGGTTTTTCAAATCATATGTTTCTATCAATGCCAAAGGGGGAGATTGTTGGAGATTGTTGGGATATCATGGTTATATGTGTTGACATTGATGTTTTGTCATTGATGTCAACATATTCCTACTATTGATGATAGTGTTCCTGTGTGTTCTTGGTATATTCTGTGAGAAGATTATTTTGGTATGAATATTGTATTGAAGGTCAGATGTTGCAAAGGTACAGAGGGTTTCAATGAATTTTGTATTTGATCTATATCAACTTACAGAGGTTCACATGATGACTTGAGTGAGATATGAAGGATATATCACAAACTGGTATATTGGTTGTTCAGGCAGAGACAATGTTACACTTCTTGGATCGGTATGGATCGCTTATACAATATTCCTAGTTGCTAACCTGGTGGTGAGTTAAGAGCATGTATGTATGTCCTAAAATTGAGTAGTTTGTGATATGGATGTTGGAAAGTTACCTTTCTTGTATGACAGAGGTTCCTAATTGGTATACCTTATGAACAATGTAGAGATAGTTAAGAATTCTGAGACAAAGTGGTTCTTGTTGTTGTGTAATTTCATGTTGTTTGTTGATGTTTCTAGATTGTATCCTATTCTTGTTTTGGGATTGCATTGGGTTATGTGATCAAATTTGGTGATTTTTCATGTTATATTTTGTTGTTATTATTGTTCTTGGCTGACTTCATGGTGTAGCATGTTGTGAAGGATCATGACATGATTTATAGATCTTGAGCATGTTTGAGGATGTTATTATTGATCATCGTTATGTCTTATATGAAATTAAATGGATCACATTTTGTATTGAGATGTAATGAATTAATATTTCATAATTAGGTTCATGGCCAACCTAGATGAAATAAAGTTGATGAAATGTATAAAATATCTAATCATTTGTAAATGTGAAAGAGTGTGTGTGGTATGGAAGAGTGAATGCAACGAGGTATGAGTGGAATCTTCAACTGAGGTAGAGATTTGATGTGCTTCATTGGAACTGTATTGGCATATTAGAGATGCTATATGTATCTTTGTGATTTGTGGACTTTTGTCCATTGTGAATTGTAATAAGAGATTGTTGTAAGGCAGTGAGCCTTCTTTTGGGTTGAATTCCTTGTTGTATTTGAGTGGTGAGCTCTAGGCAGTGGGCTTGAATACATGTACATTCCCCTTGTAATACTCCAAATAGGTGTAGACACCTAAATTTGATCAAGTAAATCAAATAAATAATGAAGTGAGAAAATCAAGCAAAATCAGAAATTAACTAAATTATCAAAAGCCTTTGGATTAATTAAATAAAATAATCAAATAATTGTGCAATTGAGATTAATCAATTAATTGCATAGTTAAAATCAAATTAATTCTAACCCATTCGAGGGTGCACATGGCTAAAACAATTCATTTAAACCATTTAATTAATTCCTAATATTTCTCACCCATCACATGGGCAAATCAATTTAAACCAATGGGAATTTAAAGAATGAGCTCACATGGATCAAGCCCAAATTGATCCCCCATCAGACATCTTGGAGTTGCATATTGACCACTCATTTTTTCCACTTATTTGAAACCACCATTTAAATTATGTTAACCTTTGAGATAATTAACTCAACCTAACCCTAATCAAGGTTAATGAACTCTACCCCATACCCTTGGGAAATTCTTTAAATAGAGGTAATTTTGAGAGAAAAACATATCACACACATTTATGAGCTAAGCATAATCACTAAAGGCATTTTGATTTGGAGTTCATAGCTTTCATTTTGAGTTCAATTTGCAATTAGTGGTCATATTTGAAGCATTTTAGAGTATTTTGAGCTAAATAGGCATAATAATAATGAAATAGCTTCAATTGTCATTCTAGGATTGTCATTAATGGATTCTTAAGCTAAGAGCATACTATTTTCCTTCCTAGATAGAGAGCCATGAGATGCTCATTTCTTTATTGTTAATTCAATTATCTTATCATTGTTGAATTGATTTGGTAGCAAGCTAATTTCATGAAGGTATGATTCTCATATACACAAATGGCGCCCACTGTGGGGCAGATAGCCTCATTTCTAGCAATTGCATGAATTTTTGGTGTATTTGAGTGTGTATTTTGAAGGATTTGACAGTTTGTAGGTAAAGTGACACATATAGACATAAATATTGATGCCTTTACATAATGAAATAATGTGTACCATAACTCTTCTATCTTTTATCTTACCTTCTCTCAGCGCATCAAACAAATAAAGTGTCGCGTATGAGCATAAATCTTGATGTCTTTACACAACAAAGTAGTGTGTGTTAAATCTCTTTTGACTCCCGTCTATATTTCTTTCAACACCTCTGACAACAAAGAAGCACTTGAAAGACAAATTTTAACGCATTTATACAATGAAGTGACACGTAGAAGGCTTATTTTGATGCTTACTATGTTATTTTTTGGCGCATTTAATTTTGTTTTCACACTTTTAAGTTGTTAAATAGAACTCTGTAAATTTTAAGTTGCACTTACAATGATCTAAGAAGCATGTAGTATCAATTAAGTAGTGCGTAGACACCTTTAAAGAAATGATTAGTAACCTTTAAAATAGTGCGTGCTACTGTGATTGAAATTTTGCAAATTCTTAACAACCATCAAATTAAATGAAAATTATTTGTCAATTTGCAGATGTAAAAGCATAATAAGGTGAAGAAGCCCGCACTTCAAATTTACAAAGAGGAAAGAGAGATCAAAAAGGTGTTAAAGTTTGAAAAATGAATCCATAATGCAAATATTTTGGAAACCTTAAATGAAGAATAAAAGATTTATGATCATTATGTTAAAATTGTAAAAGCTTACAAATCCAAAAAAAATTCCTTAAATTAAATAAATTCACTTTGAAATCTTTGAAATAGCTTTAAATTTAGGTGAATTTGAGCTTTTATCTTTTGGATTTTGGTTTTTCCTCATTTTGTGTGAGTTGTGTTGACTAACTTGTTGGAGGAGAGGATGCAAAGGAGCTAGAACAATCACCACTAGGTGAGTAAAATTTTGAGAAACAAAGAAATAAAAAAAGTGCCTAGCCTAGCTAGCTTTGAAAAAGGCAAGATCGAAATCCCTTTGCATTTTTTTAAATTGTGGCAAGTCAAACTTAAAATCTAGCTAATTAGAAACCTATTATTGTTTGTCAAAGGAGACATTAGGCCTATGCTCTCAACTTTTTAAGTTGATAAAAAATAAAAACATGTCAAATTTGATGATAGAAAGAAAGGCTGGAAAAAAAAAAATACTAAGTTTTAAAGCCTCTTTTTTGTGAAGGAAAGCATTAGGGATATGCTCTTCACCTTTGGTGAAACTCCCAAAACTGCTCAAATTCCATTAGTTAAAAGGTTTGGAATGAACCTTGTTTATTGTGTTTAGAAGTGAGAGAATAGTAAGGACATTCTCTTCACCTTTTAGGTGAACCAAACTTCTAAACCTATTTGACCATTTCATTTCTTGTTTTCAAGTGACATGCTAGAACATTAGTGGACCTGCCTCCCGAGATCTTCCTTTTCAAGGACAGTGAGAGGGAACGACCCAAGTGGGACACAACTATTTTAGCCATGGTAAATCCAACCCACTATAAAATAAAATGCATTCATCCTTAATGGGGTGAGTGACAGAAGGAATTGAGAATCAAACCTCCTTTAGTGGTCCTTCAGGATTGCGTAAAATTGTGTTTTTATGTGTGTGGGAGGCCTCTATAATGGGGGATTAAACTCAAAATTTTTTGAATGGAATCTTGACTACAACCTGGTTAAATTAGAAATGCCTACCTACTAAAGCCATTTAAAAGACAAATTTGTCCATAGGTAGATTGCTTAGAACACTTGCATGTGAAATACCTGTGAAAATAATTGAGAACATACACTTTATGTGTAGTTTAAGGTTTCAAACTTTAATTTTTTGTGTGTGTTGTGGTTGATAATTTATATTGAAAAAAGAATACATTCATCTAGATCTGATCACACTTTAAAATTTTAAAAAATTAATCAAACGGTGATAAAAAAAAGCAACACATCCCTATTCCAGAGGCCTTTTGACATGTACAAACAAAGAAATAACACTTATCAACTATCAAGTGACGTTTATAAATAGAATTTTAACACTTTCAACTAGAGAAGTAGTGCGTATAAGGAGACATTTACCGCTTATGAGACAAAAAATAGCGCGTCCAAACTCATTTTAACACTTTTAAGCTATAAAGTAGCGCGCCTAAACAGTCAACCAATGCGTTCTACTTTTCTAGTAAGCGTGTACAACCCTTAAAGTAGCGCGTAAAATATTTTAAGTAGTGCGTATATACTGAGACTCTCAAAAAATGAGTATCTCCTAGGGTTTTTGGAAAATTGTAGAATCATATTTGGATACCCTTTTCAGAGCACTTTCTGCCCAAACTATTAGACTGATCATATCCCATCAGATTCAAAGAGTTCAAATATTTTGCAAAGGGACTAATCAAAAGGGTGAGTTAAGGTTATTTTTTCCATGCTAATGCCTACTTTTCACAAGATCTCACTATATAAAGGCAACCTTACAAGTATACGAAACTTACCTTAGGAAAGAATTCCTATTTCCAAGTGAAACCCTAGTTTCCTTGTAACCATCTTTTGAAACTGAAAAGGAAGTGGAAACTAACATGATGGATTTTCCCTTTGGACGCATGGATCCTGACCTTATCAGTCATGTTAATAATGACACCAATAACAACCAAAATGGTGGAAATAAGGATGCAAACAACAATGGAAATAATGGGGGAGGAAATGACCCTAACAATGGAGGTGTTGAGATGAATAATGGAGGAAATAGGGACCCTCAAGATGAGGAGGCCATAAAAGAGAGAGTGAATGAAGCATAAAAAAGCCCCTTCTTTATGAAATCATGGAGTAAATCCTAGAGAGAGATAGGGAAAAGTATTTCTTTGACCTATCCCAAGCAGGGGTAAAACTCCCCCATGATTATGATATCACTACGCTAAAGAAGGAGGGGGATGAAAACCCAAATATGATTATGAATAAGCAAATAAAAAAATTCAAATGCAATTGGACAATATGAAGAAAATGACAGCTCCAAAACCTTTTTCCATTGAGGCTGTATGCATGTTCCCTTTTGATAAGACCCTAATTATGGTACCATTTCCTCCAAATGCAGTCTTCCCTAAATATGACAGATACATGGGGGTATCCAACCCACAAGACCATTTGAGATAATTTTATGCATTAAGATTAGAGTTTATGCATGATACCACTTATTTAAAGTGACTATTTCCAAGAAGCCTTGGAGGACCCACAATGGAATGGCTCTCAAAATTACCCTCCAATGTGCGAACATAATTTGAAGAATTGGCATCAAAATTTTTGACCCTTTACTCATTACTCATACAATATCAAACATGAGGTCACAATGATGAATTTATGCAGCACTAAACAAAAGGAGGGAGAAGCATTCCTATCATTCTTTCAAAGGTTGAGGATGATATTTAATTGATATCCTAGAAGTATGCATGAAAAAGAGAAAATGGATATCTTCCTAAATAGTTTGAACACAATCATGAACTATCGGTTAAAACTCTAATGCCCACCTAATTTTGACAATATCATTGAGAATGGAATCACTATAGAGGAATTTTTGGTGAAGAATGGATAGATCAATCATTTTAAGGAAAATAAGAATTTTCCTAATGACCAAAATAATTCCAACAACAACAATCGGGCTTCAAATAATAACAATCACTTTTGGATCAAGAACATTAACAAGGGCCTTTTCAATGATGGTTTGTTGAGGTAAACAAATTAAAAGTCACTCCTTTCAATCTCATGATATCTTCCAATCAATTGAATAATGTAAATCAATCAGTGAAGGTCCCATGCAATAACACCAACAACAACTTTCAAAATAAGAAAGAAGCTAACAAACCAAAACCATTTTTTGTCCCATCACCAAGAAGGAAGTTCACACCATTGGGTGAACCAATTGAGAATAATTTTAGTACCATTATTGCTAATAAAATCATTGTCCCACTAGATTCAAGGCCTTATGAACCACAAGTTAAACCCTCATGGTTGAACGATGCTCATATTTGTGAGTATCATTGAAACAGAGGGCACAAGACCAATGAATGCATGAGATTAAAGCATGAGATGAAAGATTTGATAGATAATGGAATAATAAAGGTGGAACAACCTCAAAGAAATGAAGATCATGTGGCTTTCAAAATTCCTTTGTTCAATCGTGAGAAAGGAGAATCTTCAAATAATAATCAAAATAACAAAAGAGGAAATGACAAAGTTAATTTTGCACATAGCTATGATATTGTAATCAATTCATTATTAGGATATGAGAATACTATCAATGTTGCTGTAAAAGATCAACCATCAAAGGAAACCTCTAATGTTGTTACTAGGAGACAAGAATCAAAGATAACCTTACAAGGAACTACCCCTAAGACTATTAGTCCTAATCAACCATATTCTTCTCAAAGGCAATACAATATTGTGGATCAATTAAAAAAAAACTCCAGCCCAAATTTCAATCCTTGAGTTGTTAAAACTCTCACCAAATCATAAGGATATATAAGAAAAGGATCTTGTGGATACTATCATTCCTAAAATCCTAGATGTGGATAGATTTCAAAATATGGTGGGTTATCTCATTGCACCTCATTTTTGTGCTTTTCCAAACAAGATGACATGTCCATTAATCATCCCCAAAATATTATGCTTCATATAGAGGTTTCGATACATAAACACCATGTCAAAAGAGTCTTTATTGATGGAGGAGATGGTCTAAACATTTTCACAATGAGTCTAGTCAAATCCCTAGGATTTTTCAAAGGTGTCGTGGATCCAAAGAAGAATATCATTATTAAGGCCTATGATGATTTAGAAAGGTCTTCTAAAGGAATGGTGGGTTTTCCCATTCAAGTGGGGCCAATAAATAAAAGATACCATTTCCCAAGTTCTTGACATGAAATTAACTCAAAAAATCTTTCTAGGGAGACCATGGATTCATGAAATGCAAGTGGTACCTTCAACATACCATCAATGTATCAAGTTTCCATACATAGGAAATTTTTTTACTATAAGTGGATATGTGAATCCTTTCCAATATTGCAATATTGTTAAACCCATGAATGAAGCATTCATCCCATACAATAGTGAAGGGGTCACCCCAAGTACTCCTAGAGAAGAAAAGAAAGAAGATGGTCCTAGCTCAAATTTGGTCACTAACTCAAATCAAGACAAGACCAACTCGTCTAAATCAAATAAGGGTAAAGAGAAAGTTAGTTTTGTAGATGAAAGTAACAAGAGTGCTAAGTTATGTATTTAAAATCAAGAGGAGGGTGATTCAAACCCCTCTAGGGTTAAAAATGAAAGAGTTCAAGAAACATATTATCAAAAAATATATAAGTTGATGAAGAAATTTGAGAAACAATGCAAAAGAAGTGAAAAAGGTGTTGGAGAATATTATGTCTTTTTTTGACCTACCTCCTTCTCCAAAATCACATGGTAGGCCAACTAGTGCTCATTTTTATGAAAATTATAATTCCCATTTTGTAAGAGAAAGTGACGATTCACCAAAGGAAGAGGAGGATAATGAATTTTTAAAATGGTTGTACAAAGATGAGGAGGCTTCAAGTTCCCATGTAGAAAGGGTCTAAAATGTAAGTATCCAAACACATCAATATAGAAAAGGTTTCCAAATCATGAAAAAAATGGGATATAAAGGAAGAGGATCTTTGGGAATAAGGAATAAAGGATTCATAGAACCCATACAACCTCCTTGGAGATCTAAAGATGAAAATCAGGAATAGGGTACCAAGAATAAGGAAGTGGTTCAAACAACTTCAAAGATTCTTATGAACACATCCATATGGTAGATTCATAAATTGAAGATGAATCCATTAAATATGAATGAGATTCCTTATCTGAGGCTTCTTTTTATGATAAGGAAGTGAATTTAATTCATGCTTATCCTCCTACATATAATGCAAACAAAGCACCAAGTATGGATCAAGGGTCAAGTTCTAATCAAGGGTCAAATAATTATCAAGAATCAGATTTATGATAAGATTCAAATGGAACTCCTTCGGTGGGTGAACCATGGGTATCTTCATGGTTAGGAGATTAAAACTTTAGGTTTAATCCACAAGCATTTTATCCATTAGAAATCCGAGAGGACTCAAGTGAGGAAAATTTTGATCCAAGTTCTAAGGAACACCTTGAGCAATCTCATGCCATAGATTTGAGGGATACAATGTATGAAACCTCTAAAAATTCATGTCCTTAAACCCTGTGGATACAAATTTACCCAATGAATATTTATCTCTTATCCATCCAAAACTAATTGATTGGGACCTAGCCGAGCCAAATGACATTCTCTCTTTTCCCAACAACAATCTTGTGGCCTTATACCTTAATGCAGTTGAAACCTCTTTCACCAATGAATTTGATAAAAGAATAGAAGTGGAAGAAAAGGGACAATCTCTCAATCCAAAAGAAAAATAAAAAGAGAAAATAAATAAATAAATTAAGTGGTCTAGTGGTGAAAACCACAATGAGGCAGTGCTAGACCCCAAAAAAGTAAAAATAAAGGATGTTTCTAAAGGTGAAAACCCAACTATGACACCTAAGGAAGAGATATTAGACACCTTTCCAGAGAATGATGAATAAATATATCCTATCTTGATTGAACCAATGGAGAAGGTTAATATAGGCATCAATTTAGAACCAAGATTCATACACCTTTCAGTTTCATTAACTCTAACAGAAAGGGAATATTTCATCCAATTCTTCAAAGAAAAGAAAGTTAACTTTGCATGGTCCTATTTAGATATGTCAGTGTTAGATCAAAGTTTCATTATGCACCATCTCAATGTAAGACCAGGAGTTAATTCATTGAAAAAAAAGTTAAGAAAGATGCATCCCCATATAGTCTTGCTAGTGAAAGCAGAATTGGAAAAATTGTTAAAAGTGGGATTCATAAGGGATATAGCTTATGCCAAATGGATATCTAATATTGTGCTAGTTTCAAAGCATCATAAATCAATTAGAGTTTGCACATATTTCTGATATCTCAACTTGGCATGCCCAAAGGATGATTTGCTATAGTGGATTGATGACAAGACACTCTATGTTTTCCCTTATGGATGGATTTAGCGGATATAACCAAATTAAGATAGCACTAGAGGATCAAGAGAAAATAACCTTCACATGCCCTTGGGGTAATTTTTCTTGGAATGTCATGCCCTTTGGCCTTAAAAATGCTAGAGCTACCTATCAAAGGGCAATGACCACAAATTTTCATGATATGATGCATACATTTATCAAAGACTATGTGGATGATATATTAGATAAATCACATGAAAGGAGAGATCATCTACCCATCTTGGAAAATATATTCATAAGGTTGGAACAATTCAAAGTTAGGTTAAATCCTAAGATGTGTGCATTTGGAGTGCAACCAGGAAAGTTAGTGGGTTAAATAGTGTCAGAAAAGGAAATAAAAGTTGATCCTGAGAAAGTATAGTGTATCATGGAAATGGATGCACCAAAGAACATAATCCCAATGAGATAATTTTAAGGAAGGTTGCAATCCATAAGAAGATTTATATCTCAATTGGTGGAAAACTCTCATTCTTTCACTAGACTTTTGCATAAAGACATAGTTTTCAAATGGTATGCACAATGTGAGGAAGCTTTTTCCCTATTAAAGTCATATTTAGTGAATCCAAAAATACTCATGCCACCTATCAATGGAAAGCCATTACTCTTGTACATTTCAGCAACAGATTTCTCTTTAGGAGTATTATTGGCTCAAAAAGATAAAGATGGAAAAGAAAAGGCAATCTATTATCTTAGCAGAACTTTGGTCAATTATGAAATCAACTATAGCTTCATTGAATGAGATTTCCTCACAGTATTTTTTTCTTCTGAAAAGCTACATCATTATATGTTAGTGCACAATGTTAAGCTCGTTGATAAAATTGATCCTTTAAAGTATCTACTTAGAAAAATAGCTCTCACAGGAAGATTGTCCAAATGGGTGATGGTTTTGAGCGAGTTTGATATAGAATATGCGGATAGAAAATCCATCAAGGGACAAGTGATAGTAGATCAGTTGGAAGAGTCTACTTTAGTTGATAATCATGTTATTCAAGTGGAATTTCTAGATTTAGAAATAATTAATGTGGAGGAAAAAATAAGGAAACTCTATTTTGATGGATCTTACACCCAACATGGATCGGGGGGCATACATTATTTTGATTACCCCTCAAGGTTACAAAATTCAAAAGTCATACAAACTTCTTTTTCCAACACTAACAACATAGCAGACTATAAAGCCCTAGTCATAGGCATCAAAATGGCTTTAGAGTGGAAAGTGACAGAATTGCAAGTGTATGGGAATTCTCAACTAGTCAAAAACCAGATTAATGATGAATACCAAAAAAAGGATGACACTTTTATTCTCTACAAGAGGATGATAGATGATTGGAAAAAATAATTTTCTTTGATAAATTTTGATAAAATTCCAAGGGACAGAAATAGAGCAGTAGATGTCATGGTGACCTTAGCTTCTCTCCTTCACATTCTAGAACAACATGCTAGATATGAATTCTTGGTTGAAGAGTTGGTGAAACCCACATTTGACCTTCCCAATTCCCAAATCATATGCCTATTAGTTGGACATGACTCACCTTGGTATGGATCTATTTTTACTTACCTACAAGAGAAAACTTTACCCTTGGACCAAAACCACAATCAAAAGAGACACTTTATATGCCAAGCTTCCTATTATACTATCCTTTCTGACACATTATATCAAAAGATTCTTAAAAAATGCTTCTTAGGTGTCTAGACGATGAGAAATCAAAATTATCTTTATGAGAGGTTCACGAGGGGATCTGTGGGTCTCACTCTAGTTGGTTAAATATAGCTAAGAAAGTTGTTCACGTGGGATACTTTTGGTCAACTCTAGAGAAGGATGCTTGTCACTTTGTCAAGATATGTCAGAAATTCTAATACCACAGTGGAGCGGAGCCCCAAACTATACCAAACAATTCCACAAAGGTTCAAGATACCTTCCCAACACCATATATTCTAGGACTCCACTAGACTTGTCAAAACCCACATACGTGACTAGATCCAATTCCTAGTCTTCATTACCCTTAGGGTATTCTAAAGGTACAACTTAGAACCAATCAATCCAGGGATGGAATAGGGGTTCTAAAAGGTTAAACACCTTAGTTAGATGTAATAAAAGACAAATACCATACTTACTCAACTCTAAGACTCAATTTGGACACTCAAACCACTATAGGGCTACAAGGAGCAACAATGGATAAATGAAGGAAAATCACATGGAAATACACAAAAGAAAGTCTTAACCACCCTCAAATGTGTTAATCCACTTACCAATAATAACCTCCAAGCTAGGACTCTTGACCAATCTCCCAACTCATGTTGTTCACAATTCTCTCCTAGGCCTAATTAAGCAATTAGGTCACTTTTCCAAAGAAAGTGCCTCAAGTTCAATTCAATTTCCAATCCTTCCAATTTGAAAACTTGTGGGATCACAAAAAACTACTAAATCGAAGGATTTAGGTCTTCATTCCATTCCTATCCCAAGTTGTGCTTCAAAAACCAAATTTTGAACAGTCACATCTAGATGCTTGTCCATAGGTTTTAATGTTTCCTCCCTCCATAGAATGCCTCCTGATCTAAGACCTCAAAATTATTAAATTCTATCCTCCCTCCTTTCTCTCCACCAAGGATTAGATTTTTCCCATGGTGGGGTCTCTGGGAAAGAGGAATTTTGTCTCAAAACCCTAGTTTGGGCCTCCCTATGACCAGTGTATAGTAAAAACTAGATAATTTTCTATCCTCTACACTTCCAACCTTCAAACCACTTGAAACATTCACCTAATAAATAGGACCAACTTTTGGAACCCTTTAGTGGTGCATTGGGATCTGTACAACTTAGAAAACAGTTGAAAATACAAGAAAATAATTGAATTTTATTGATTTCACTTCAAAAATTTACAATTGATTCACTCCAACCATGGAGTATGGTTTTTAAACCTTTTCATACATTTCCCAAGCAATTCCAACCGAAAAAATTGGTTTTGAACATTGGGATTCAAAAGTTGCACTTTTTAACAAAAAGTTGCATTATGCAACTTTGACAACATTTGACAACTTTTAACAAAAGATGTCTAATGTGACTAAACTTGAAAAAAAAAAATTTAGACTCCATAGGATACCTTAGAAAGGTTAAATTAACATTTCTACCCTTCATTAGGTTCCCTAGACTATTCTAGCCTAATCTACCCAATATTGCCCAAATTAACTAAGGTAGACAACTAGGTTTATAACATCACCTAGTGTCCCCTTTTCTTACAGTTTAGGACTTATTGAAGACATTGGATACAAGATCCAATCAATACCCTAACCATTTGTTCTTGGGTCCTCTGATTTTCTTATGGTGGATGAATTTTGGGGTGCTCCTACACCATACTCCCGGGGTGCATTGATCTCAAGTCCTCTTGAGATGAGGTCCTATAAATTGGAGCCATGCCTCTAAATTTATTGCTCATCCATCCATATAGATTCTTCCTCAGGAATTACTTTCTACTTGACCAAATATTTCTTATAAACATTCTTTCTTTTTTGTTTGATGATCTTTGTGTCCAAGATCTTCTCAAGCTTCTTTGGTACATGAGAGGGTATTCCTGCAACATCTTCTTCAAGCTCTTCAACCTGTACTTCAGAACCTACATTCACATCACCTTTATATGGGGTTAGATCACAAATATTGAATATAGGCGAGATACCAAGGTGTGAGGGTAGTTCAATCTCATACGCATTCAACCCATGCTTCTTCAATATTAGACAGTGTCCTACTTTCTTCATGAGTAGTTTAGTGTGCTTTCCCTTAGGAAATCTTTCCTTCTTGAAATATGCCCACACCAAGGCTCTAACCTAAAAATGGAAATATCTCATATGCTTGTCCTTGGCTTTTTTATACTTGTCTACACTCTTCTCAAATTCCAATCTCACTGACTCATGAATTTATTTCATACTCTCTACAAACTCTTCTCCATGAGCACTGACTGGAGTGTTTGGTGGAAGTTCTCTAAGTTCCAAGATGCCTCTTGGAATTTTCCCATACACAATCTAAAAAGGGCTCTTCCCTGTGCTTCTTTTGACCGAGTCATTGAAATAAAAATCTGCTTGGGGTAGGACTGAATCCCACTTATCTCCATATTGTTTTTTCAGACACCTAAGTAGGTTTCCAAGTGATTTGTTGACAAATTTTGTCTTCCCATTTGTTTGTGGATGGTAGGAAGAACTCAATATTAGATTGGTCCCTAACCTTTTCCATAAGTTTCCCCAAAAGTGACCAATAAACTTTACATCTCTATCAGATAGAATGGTTTGAGGTAAGCCATGTATCCTCACAATTTCCTTGAAGAATAGGTTTTCTATGGATGATGTATCATTTGTACTTTTTCAATGGATGAAGTGGGCCATTTTACTAAACCTATCCACTAGAAAATAGATGTTATCATACCCCTTTTGTGTTCTAGGTAATCCCATCACAAATTCCATGCTGCAACTCTCCCAAGGCCTTGTAGGAATAGGTATAGGTTGATACAACCCCACATTTTAAGATGCTCCCTTGGCCCTCTGAAAAATGGTGCATGTCTCCACAATTCTCCTGACTTCAGTCTAGAGTTTTGGCCAATAATAGAACCTCCGTACATGTTCCAAAGTCTTATCCAACCCAAAATGTCCTCCCATGTTGCCTGCATGAGTCTCGCTAATTATTTTATCCCTCATTGAACCCTTTGGGATGTATAACTGGTGTCCTTTGAATAGTAGATCATTTTGGATCAAGTAATATGCATACTCAACATGATAAGCCTCAGAAAAGTCAAAACATACTTTATTAATAACACTGAAATCATCATCATCCTTATACATATCCTTCAATGAATCAATTTCTACACTTTGAAGTTGGATTTCTTGCACTGTTAGAGTCCTTCTACTCAATGCATCTGCTACCTTATTGGAAAATCCCTTTTTGTATTTTATTGAAAAGGTGTAGGATTGTATTGATTCCACCCATTTCATATATTTGTGGCTTAGTTTCTCTTGACTATTTAAGAACTCAATTCTTGGTTGTCTGTGAATGGACTAAGGCATATAGTTCCAAGTCATAAGAGGAATATTTCCTCTTTATTTCATTTAGTTTCTCACTAAAAAAGGCTATAGGCCTCCCTTCTTGGCTCAAGACAGCCTGGTGCAGGAGCACCAAGGTCAAAGGCAGGAGCCATGAAGTGCACCAGGGTCACTAATGGATCCTTGGGTGGATTTGAAGACAATATGGCCTTAAAGGGTCATTGGATTATGTATTAGACTAATAATGGTCATGTAATTATGTTTGGATCACATATTGCTTATTTTTTAATTAACTCATGGATGTAAGCCTTAATGGCAATGATAAGCCTAAAAGGTACCTAGGGGTCATTAGGAAGGGTTATATATTGATCCTAGGTTGGGGGATGATGGAAATGACCTATAAGGGTCTATAATGATGTAATAAGGCTATTAAAGCCACTAAATGAGGTTGAGAGAACTAAGAGTGCAATAATTTGTAAATTGCCTATATTGGCAATATAAGCCAACTAGGGCTTAATTGGAGTTAGTTGGGGTTAGTAGGGGTAATAGGTTTCTAAAGGTTAACATTAAAACTCTTAGAAGAACTTAGAAGATCTTTGAATGATGTGTTTTCAAGTTGACAAATTTTGTTGTAAACTTGACAACAAATTTCTTGCTTATGTTATAATAGTCGGTTATGTGATTATTATTAGATAGTTAGTAGGTTGTTAGAGTCGGTCTTTTGGTGGTTAAGAGTCTATTTGGATTGAATCCATGTGAGTGGATGAAGAGGTGGTCGAATGGAGACATTGGAATAAGAAAAAGTTATAGTGAACTCATGAGCATGGTTGTGGGAGTGATTTACAAAGTCAGAGAACTCTACTAAATCCTTGAGTGAGGTTAACTCCTTGAGTGGATTCCAAGTTGTAGAATACTTTAGTTGAGTTGATCTCCTTAGGGTGATAGTGGAGGTATCTACATCAAGTTCTATGAGAGCCTAGAAAAAGGTCTGGGTTTGAGTGAAGAAGATCTAAGATTTTGAAAACCAGGAGTCCTTTGTTGATGCTTGGAGTTGAATCATCCTCCAGGAGTGTTCCAAAGTGGTGACTCTATGTTGGATATATCTTGTATTGAAGGTGAGTTCAGAGGTTTCTGATTGCAAGGAGATTTGATAATAGGTATGGTGGTCATCATGGAAGAAAAATTTGATACAAGGTGCATTCAAAGGTCATCCATATTCAGGACACAATGCAAATGCAGGGGAAAGGTATGCAAGGTTGTTGTTTCTAGTGGTTCCATTACTAATATTGTTTCAGATGAATTTCTTGACAAGTTGAATATAGAGAGGATAGAACATAGTACACCTTATAGAGTGTATGTAATGAATAATGATCAGTGGATTGATGTCAAAGAACAAGCATATATTTCTTTTAGTATTGGTTCTTATGTTGATACTATTCTATGTGATGTTATGCCCTTGAGTGATTGTCATGTAATCTTGGGTAGAGTATGGCAAGTTGATATTAAGGACTTGTATGATGGAAGAGAAAATACTTATGTTATTAATAAGAATGGAAAAGAGTTTGTGATGAGTTCACTGCAGGATGATAAGATGGCATGGAGAATGTCAAGGACATGTTTGATGGGAAGAAGAGAGTTCCTAAGGTGTAAGGAACATGAAGACAATGATAAATTGCAGAATTTTTTGAGGAAGAGTGATGGTGCTTTGGAACAAGAAGCCATCAAGAATGAAGATAAGGTATGTGGTCCATCTAGAGGACAAGAAGAAAGGTTATAGCAGATAGGTTGCAAGGAGGAGAGTGAATCTCATGGTAAAGAGGTTCAAGGATGCAGGACAAAGGTAACGAATGAGGTTGTTGATGAAGAAAAAGAGGAAGCAAAGCTTGATGAAGAAGGAATGATACTAGTTGGTACTATTTTATGTCCATTTAAGATTGGGAAAAAAAATTTCACAAGGACAACCAAGGAGGAGAATGACAAGCTAGTCACCAAGGGAATGGTGAAAGGCCAAGAAAGAAGGAAAAATGATGATGAGAAGTTGTTGATAGTGGTAGAGGTGTCCAAGCATGGAAAATCTGCAGATGAGGACATCATGAGAATGAAGGGTCATGAGAAAAATAATCCAATCTTGTGCATGGGGTTAGCATATATTAATGTCAAGATATTACATTGTTTTTGGATACTAAGTTCTATTTTGTTGCAGGTGTATCCTACTGTGGTACAAATTTATAGCATGGTGGAGTTGAAAAGTTTATGCCAAAGCCACATAATGGCAGGGCTATGTTATGTCTTTTTCTTTCTAATGATTTGGTCACTAGAACTAAAGCACAAGAAGAATAAAATAAGGTGTAGAAGGAAGGTACAGGGTATACACTTCCAAAAGATATATGATCACATGGACAATTAGTGTGGACAACAAGAGGACAACATAGATAAGCATGGCAATGAAGAAGGTCCGGTCACAAATAATTCAAGAAGACAAGAAAGCATGGAGCGTCAAGGAACTAAGTACAAGTGTACAAGAGACATGTGAGGACATGGAGATTTAGTTGGTCCATTTGGTTTGACAGGACATTCTAATGAGTCTTGGAACATTTTCAAAAGTGGGGAGTATGGTGTAGGAGCACCAAGGTCAAAGGCATGAGCCATGAAGTGCACCAGGGTCACTGATGGATCCTTGGGTGGAGTTGAAGACAATATGGCCTTCAAGGGTCATTGGATTATGTATTAGACCAATAACGGTCATGTAATTATGTTTGGATCACATATTGATTATTTTGTAATTAACTCATGGATGTAAGCCTTAATGGAAATGATAAGCCTAAAAGGTACCTAGGGGTCATTAGGAAGGGTTATGTATTGATCCTAGGTTGGGGGATGATATAAATAACCTATAAGGGTCTATAATTATGTAATAAGGCTATTAAAGCCACTAAATGATGTTGAGAGCACTAAGAGTGCAATAATTGGTAAATTGCCTATATTGGCAATATAAGCCAAATAAGGCTTAATTGGAGTTAGTAGGGGTAATAGGTTTCTAAAGGTTGACATTAAAACTCTTATAAGACCTTATAAGCTCTTTGAATGATGTGTTCTCAATTTGAGAACTTTTGTTGTCAACTTGACAACAAATTTCTTGCTTATTTTATAACAATCGGTTATGTGACTATTATTAGGCAGTTAGTAGGTAGTTAGAATCTGTCTTTTGGTGGTTAAGAGTCTATTTGGATTAAATCCACATGATTGGATGAAGAGGTGGTAAAATGGAGAGATTAGAATAAGGAAAAGTGATAGTGAACTCATGAGCATGGTTGTGGGAGTGATTTACAAAGTCAGAGAACTCTACTAGATCCTTGAGTGAGGTTAACTCCTTGACTAGATTCCAAGTTGTATAATCCTTGAGTTGAGTTAGTCTCCTTTGGGTGATAGTGGAGTGCTCTGCATCATAGCCCCTATAGCTAGGTTAGAAGCATCACATTCAATAGAAAACATCTTTTGAAAATCAGGAAACACTAGGATAGGTTTCTCCAGTACCTTTTTCTTTAGCATTTGGAAGGGTTCTTTTTCATCTTTGTTCCACACAAATCTGCACTTTTGTCAACCCTTAATGGTTTCAAGGATAGGAGCACACAACTAACTAAAATTCCTAATGAAATTTCTGTAAAAAATGCAAATCCATGAAAACTCCTAACTTCTGTCATGGTCCTAGGAGAAGGCCAATCCAGGATGGCTTCTACCTTTTGAGGGTCCATTTTGATGTTCCCTCTTGACATCAAAAATCCCAAATATACAAGCTCTTCCTACTTGAAAACACATTTCTCCAAATTTATAAAAAGCTTCTCTTCATGAAATCTCTTTAGGACCAAGTTAAGATGTTACAATTGTTCCTCCTTATTCTTGCTAAAAACAAGGATGTCATCAAGGTACACTATGACAAATTTTCCAAGGAATGGTTTGAGAACTTCATTCACAAGCCTCATGAATGTTCTAGGAGCATTTGATAGGCCAAAGGGCATCACTCTCCATTCATACAAGCCTTAATTGGTTTTAAAAGTAGTTTTCCATTCATTATCAGCCCTAATCCTAATTTGGTGGTAGCCACTTTTCAAATCCACCTTCGAATAGTACCTTGTACCTCCTAAGTGATCCAATAGGTCCTCTATCATAGGCATAGGAAACCTACACCTAATTTTGATTCTATGTATTGCTCTAGAATCAGTGCACAATCTCCATGTGCCTTCCTTCTTAGGAGCCAAAAGAGAAGGTATTGCACAAGGACTGAGAATTTTTGTTATCAATCCCTTATCTAGGAGTTCTTAGATCTATCTTGCCATCTCCTTATTTTTCTCTAGGGTTAAATTATATGCTACCTTGTTTGGTAGAGTTGCTCGTAGAATCAAGTCTATATTGTGGCTTATATCTTTGATTGGGGGTAATTCATTTGGAAAATCCTTTGTTACAATATCTTTGTACTGTTCAAGTAGGTCTTCTACTTCTTTAGGACCTACTCTTCTTATGAGTTTCACTTCCTTATCAACCTTATTAGGTCTGTCATCCAAAGGGGTATTTTCTTCTTTCAAAGCTTTCAAAAACTCTTTTTCTCCTACATATAAAAAATTAGGATCTTTTTGTTCTTCTGCAGAATCAGACAGGGGTAAGAAAGTTAAATTTTCTCCTTTGTAGTTGATTGAATAGGTGTTCAATCTTCCATCATGGTGAGCCTCCACATCATATTTCCAAGGCCTCCCAAGTAGAAAATGACAGGCATCCATGGGAACATTGTCACAGAGAACCTTTTCCTTGTACTTTCCAAGTTGGAATCCCACCCATGCTTTCTCTTCTATGAAATTTTGGTTGTTCTTTGTCAGCCATGATACATTTTAAGGGTTTGGATGTGGCACCCTCCTCAACTTCATTTTCTTTACTTCTTCTGACACCAAGTTTTCCGTAGACCCATTGTCAATCACCATCTTGTAGACCTTGCCTCCCACTTTGCAGGTGGTGCTAAATAGACTCTTCCTTTGAGGGGGTTCTTGAGTGCTTGGATCCTTCAACAATGTTCTCCTCATAATGAGGACTTCTCCTTCCTTAGGTGGTGCATAAGACCCATGTGTATTGTCTCCTTGGTTATCTTTTTCTCTAACCATGTTTTTCCTTCTCTCTGCCTGAATACTTTCCTTCTCTAAACACTTGGATGCTACGTGCCCTTGTTGGTTACATCTCTAACACCTTGGAGGTCTTGATCTTCTTCCTCCAAAACCTCCCCTTGAATCTCCTCTTCTCCCTCTATAGGATCCTCTAGAACTGATTTCTCCAAAAGAGTTCTCTTGACTGGTTTCTCCAAAGTTCCTAGGAGTATGTCATCTCCTACTATTTGTCCCTCTTCCTCTACTGCCAAAGTCTCTCTGGCCTCTGCGTCTTCCACTTTTCTCTTGATTCCTCTTGAGATTTTCCTCAAATTTAAGTCCTAATTGATAGCACTTTTGGATAGTAGTAGGGGAACATAAACTTATTTCATCTTGGATGTTTATCCTTAACCCTTGCATATACCTAGAAAGTTTGACAATATCTCAATCCACCAACTTAGATTTCATGGTATGTTTATGGAATTCTTTAGTATAACTTGAGATATCCATCTCCTTCTACATTAAACTTTGTCTCTTCCTATGAATTTGAACTTCATAGTCTTCAGGCACATAGGCTTACTTCACCAAGGTCACCATCCTCTTCCAAGTTCTTATTGGATTCTTTTCCATCTTCACCCTCTCTACTTGAGTGAAGTTCCACCAAGTTAGGGAAGATCCCTTCAACTTGGAATTTTCTATATTAACCTACTGATGCTCTAGTATCTCCTCACAGTCAAGGAAACTAGTGAGTGCATCAACCCAGTCCATGACTTCTCCTGGATCCATATTTCCACTATAGACAGATAGATAAATCTTACTATCCATGGTCCTTCTCTCCATGTATTTCAAAGTCTTCAAGAGAAACCTCTATTCTGTAGAGACTTTTTCTTCATCCTCCTAACAAGGGGTTTCTTCACCACTCCCCTCCTCTTCAATTCCATAGTTTCCACCACTCCCTTTCTTGACTTGTTCCTTGAGTATTTCCATTTCCTACCTCATCAACTTCCTTTCCACATCATGCTCTTTCACCACTCTTAGAAATTCTACATTAGTCATCGTATTAGGAAGTTCAATGTCTTCTCCACCATCTGACATGGTTGCAACTTGTCTTCCTCCAAAGATCTACTAGTTTCTCTGATACCACTTGGATAAGAGCCCCAAACTATACCAAACAATTCCACAAAGGTTCATGATACCTTCCCAACACCATATAGTCTAGGAATCCACTAGAGATCCCAAAACCCACATACAAGACTAGATCTAATTCATAGTCTTCTCAATGAAGGAATACCATTAGGGTATTCTTAAGCCACAACTTAGAACCAATCAATACAAGGATGTAATATGGGTTCTAAAAGGTTATACACCTTAGTTATATGTAATAAAAGATAAATCCCACACTTACTCAACTTTGAGACTCAATTTGGACACTCAACCCACTATAGGGCTACAAGGAGCAACAATGGATAAATTAAGGTAGATCACATGGAACTCCACCAAATTAAGTCTTAACCAACCTCAAATGTTTCAATACACTTACCAACAACACCTTCCAAGCCATGACTCTTGATCAATCTCCCAACTCTTGTTGTTCACAATCCTCTCCTAGGCCTAATTGAGCAATTAGGTCACTTTTCCAAATAAAGTGCCTCAAGTTAGATTCAATTTCAAATCCTTCCAATTGGAACACTTTTGTGATCACACAAAACTTATAAATCTAAGTATTTAGGTCTTCATTCCATCCCTAGCCCAAGTTGTGCTTCAAAAAACAAATTCTGGACAGTCACATCTATATGCCTGTCAAGAGGTTTTAATGTTTCCTCCCTCCACCAAATGCCTCCTGATCTAAGACCTCAAAAGTCTAAAATTAAATCCTCCCTCCTTTCTCTCCACAAAGGCTTAGATTTTTCCCATGGTGGAGTCTCTGGGAAAGAGGAATTTTGTTTTGAAACCCTAGTTAGGGCCTCCCTATGACCAGTGGATAGTCAAAATTAGATAAATTTTGATCCTCTGCACTTCCAACCTTCAAAACACTTGAAAAATTAACCTAAGACATAGTACCAACTTTTTTAATCCTTCAGTGGTGCATTGGGATCTGTATAGACCCATACAACTCAGAAAATAGTTGAAAATATAGGAAAACAATTGAATTTTATTTATTTCACTATCAAAACTTTACAATCAATTCACTCCAACCATGGAGTAAGTTTTTTCAAACTTTTAATAAATTTCCCAAGTAGTTCCAATTGACAAAATTGGTTTTGAATGTTGGGATTCAAAATTTGCACTTTTTGACAAAAAGTTGCATTATGCAACTTTGACAACTTTGACAACATTTGACAACTTTTAACAAAAGATGTCTAATGTGACTAAACTTGAAAAGTTTTGTGTTCAAAATAAATAGGAGACCTTAGAAAGGTTAAATTAAAATTTATACCCTTCATTAGTTTCCCTATACTATTCTATCCTAATCTACCCAATATTGTCCAAATTGACTAAGGTAGACAACTAGGTTTATAACATCACCTAGTGTCCCTTGTCTTACAAATTAGGACTTATTGAAGACATTGGATCCAAGATCCAATCAATAACCTAACCATTTTTTCTTGGGTCCTCTTATGTTCTTATGGTGGATGAATTTGAGGGTGCTCCTACACCACATGGAAACATGATTCATGTGTCAGCACAAGATTTACACCCGATGACCACAACTTGGCCAGTTTATCAATGGGGGTTTGATTTAATAGGGATGATTTATCCACTTCCATCCAATGGTCACACATATATCATAAGTGCAATTAAATACTTCACTAAATGGGTAGAAGTTGTGCCTTTGACAACTGAAATGGGTAAACAAATCTCAATTTTTATCCTAAATCACATTATTTGTAGATATGACATTCATCATGCTATAATCAATGATAATGGAAAGAAATTCAAGAAAAAATATGTGTATGATCTATGTGACAAGTTCCATATTATAAAAAATTCTTCTTCCATTTATTATCCTAAAGGGAATGTACAAGAAGAGGCAACAAACAAGAACATTCTTACAATTTTGAAAAGGACAGTTGATAATTCAGGAAGAAATTGTCATGTACAATTGAATCCAATATTATGGGCATATAGGACCAACATAAGGACACCAACAGGAGCAACACGATTTTCATTGGTTTATGGAGAATAAGTTGTATTTCCTTTATAGGTTGAGATTCCATCCTTGAGAGTCTCTCTACATGGTTTGATAACAGATGAAGATTATAGGGTTGCTAGGCTTCAACAGTTGGAGTTACTAGAAGAACATCAAACTCAAGCGTATGAACATCTCAAGGTATATCAAAATATAGCATCAAGAAATTACAACAAGAAGATAAAGCCTAGAGAATTTCAAGTTGGGGATTTAGTGTTGAGAGAAAATCCTAAGAACCAAGTAGAAAGAGAGAAGAAAGGAAAGTGGGAAGCCAACTAGTTAGGACCATTTATCATTACTTCTTATTTTGGCATGAGAACATGCAAGTTAGCTGACTATGAGGGAGATGAGTTACACGAACTTATTAATAGCATCCATTTGTAGAGGTTTTATACTTAAGAGACATATGAAAGAGTATAGGATGAGAAAGTATTAGATGAGAGGAAAGAATCATTCTTTGAACTGTGGAAAAGAGATCCTGAAATAATCCAAAAATAGTAAAAAATAGATCCTGAAATAATCCAAAAATAGTAAAAAATAGATCCTGAAAAAAATTCAAAAAAAATAATGGAAAGGAGATCCTGAAGAAATTCAAAAACATAGGAATAATTCATGAGAAAAGAGAAAAAAAAGTGGAAAATTGAGCATGAAGAAAGAAAAAACATTCAAATATGGACCCTAAAAAAGTTATTATCTTGGTGAAAACTTGGTAAATAGGCACCTTGGTAATAAACCAAAAAAAAAAGCAAGAAAGAGAAAAAGAGTACTAAACTCAAGTGGTGAAAACCTAGTAAACAGGTTCCATTTGACCCTTAGGTTTTTCCTAGTTGCATCCAGTCCATTTTCATCTTTGCACAATCCATTGTACATGTCCTTGCATCCATCATTTGTGCATATTCATAATAAAATCTCTAAGCTACATCTTGCATAAACTGAGGTTTTGTCATATTTTGGATGTTTTCCCAAGACCAACGCATTTCTTTTCAACTAAGGGCATTAATCCAAATTAGAGGATTTCACCAAAGAAGACACCAATTCATACAAATTAATGCATCAAACAACAATAGATAGACACGTGAACCTTTGATTTACATCATTGTTTGATTTCCCATATGATCTTGATGCAACATGATCATTGACCTTCATTGACTTATTATTATCAGGACTAAAATAAACAAAATCTAAAAGATTAAAATGAATGAAGTTCTATTTGAAATATGGATACAAAAATAGCACTAAAGGTTTGATGAGGTATTGGGTTTTCTTGAGTCATATCTTTTTTAGTTAATCAATGATGTTTCGACTAGACTAGCAATGATGAAAGCATGACATTTTTTTTCTTTATTGTTGTGTGACTATTTTAAGATTACTTCTTTAAAGTATGTGTTTTTGTCTAAGGACATGACCATGAAAGAGTCATGGAGGACATTTTTCATATGGAAGAGATTCAAAATCTGTCTGTTTACGCAAAAGGATATTGTGGTCATTTAGATCTTCCATATCTTAATGCCAACATCCATTTGCAAGATTGAATCCGATGAAAGTGGTATTCATACTCCCATGGTTGAACCAGTGATATTTGTACCATTGTCATGGTTGAAATCCGAGGATAGAAATATTCATATCATTATGGTTTGTTAAACTCAACAATGATGGTTGTACGTGCTACAAAGTACTAGCAAAAGATCAATGATGAAAATTTAATCCTTACATTCTTTGTTGTAATGACAGTTAGTTGCATTAATGTTAGGAGTATTTTTTCATAAAAGGATTTCCTTGGGTTAGGGAAAGAGGTTTTAAAAGGGTTGATATCATTAAAAAAAAGGAAAATTCTCTTTTAGATTGAATATATTGAACTTTAATAAAATAACATTTAATACCAATAATCATTAAGGATTAATATTTATTTATTATCTATTGTCTCTTAATGTTATTGTATAAATCATTAAGCATTATTCATCAATAAATTCATCCATTAAGGTGCATTTCATTAAAGGTATATATGCATAGAAAAAGAAAAAAAAAAAAACATTTTCTCATCTAGTTCCATTGCATACCATTGCATAAGTATCATTAAAATCATTAAATAATAATAAAAAAATATCATACATGTGCATCCATCTAAGTATTGTCATATATAAGACAAATCATGCACAAGATATAAAAGTAAGTGCATAATCATATATAAATGCATCCATAAAATATTAAAATATAAATTCCAACATATAATGACATCATAAAGAGAATATGGAATCAAGAGGAGTGTCTATCATAAAAGAAGTTGTTAAATGTCCAACATCATGTCTATCAATGTATATCCAAGATACATAAATCAAAGGAACATCAATAATCTTGATCAAAGTACATCATGGTACATCACAACAAGAGGGAGGCTCATGATCAACTAGGGGCACCACCTACACCATCTGTTCCACCTGTGCCAATTGTGGCACCTGCATCACCTGTACTTCCTAGGTCACCTATGTCATATGTCCCTCTACCCGCTAAACTGGTGGGATCTATCTAAGGCATCTAAATAGTACCAGCAACACTAGGCCTCTCTACCATCATTTTCATGAAGCTCTACATCATAGTAGAAACCTAATCAATCTAGCTACTCATAGATTTCATCCCATCTTGTAGAGTCCTAACATCCTGAGTAAGTTTATCCATAGCTTGTGGAACCCGAGGAGTTATCGTAACCTATGGTACTACTGGAATCACTAGAATCACTGGAGCCTACTAAACCTATCTAACATGCACTAACTAAGCCTGTATGGCTACTCTCTTTCATGTCTATCCCAAAAATTCCAATGAAACCTATGGAATCCTACCACCAACCCTTCTATCTCTCATTCATACTCGACCATCCCTCATTTGAACCCTGTCGCCCACCCCTCCACCTCTCACTCTCACTCTGTCTCTACCTCTCCCACCATCTCCACTACCACCTCTCCTCGGGAACCTTTGTCTTGGTGCTCTTCCTCCACCTATCCTACTGCCTCTGGCTACATCATCATCTAAAGGATCATCAATGTCAGGTATAGGCTCTTCTGGTTCTATAACTCTAGGGAATATGTGTTGAGCAAACCAATAAGTGTAATCTGTGGTCATACCTGCATCAACTATGTGCTCTAACATGTCCTAAATCATGTAACCTATTTGGTATATCTCATCACATGCATATCTTTAGTCCACCTATAGACCCCACATTGATCTCTCTACCTGAACCCGAGCATACAAAGCTAAGCCCTGTGAGGTATGTGCCTGGTCATACTACCTCATCACTTTGTAAAAATAGAATCAATTGATAATAAAATGAGATCGACTTATCATCCAACAAGGTGCAAACATATATGGTATCTCTACATCATCCTCATGCCATGCCTCGCAGCCAAGGTAAGGTCACCATATGACCTGATCAATATCATCAAGCATCCAGCGCCAAAAATCTATCTTGCCTAGATGGGGATAGACTATCATACCATCATACAAATAACTGCAAGGTCATCCTAGATCTTTGTGCCTAGAAGCGATCGACTGTGTGACTAGAATATGCTCCCATATCTAGAGCTGTAGAACTATTGCACCCACTGATAGTGCAACATTGCCTTTGTATACTACATGGTTTATCTCATGATACAACTATCTCAATACATAGGATCCCCAATCAAATCATCACAGATTTGCGATCATGTCCTCCAGGATTCATCCCCAACCAACGAAAAATCCATGACCTCAACGGTCAGGAAGTAGAAAACTACCAATTAGAGAGCCCAAAAATATTGGAAGTACCAGGAACAAGATAAAATGATCCCACGGTATTCTCTCATCACCAATAGTAGGATTTGAGAACACTCTTATGCATGATGCACCGTCATAGACCTAATCGTAATATACCAACTCTCCTCAAGTATGAATCCACAACAATTTGTACACATCCTCGGGAGTGTTTGACATCTTACCTAAAGGTAAATGTAAGGTATTATGGTTGGAGTGCCATTGCTCCACCATAGTTTTAAGTAAACCCTAGTTTATCTAGTACTAAGGCATATCTAACAAAAAGGATAAACCACAACTACCTATAACTCATCGCTCTTGGGTAGTCAGCTGGTCTACCATATCCAAAGGTCATGGAGGTAATCCCTCGATGTATAGCTTCCAAAATTGAACCTATTTTGCAATCAAGTGGAATCATATTAGTATCATCATTTTTATAGATCATCACAGGCCAATCAAGTTATCCTATCATCCTATCGCTCTTCTTAATCACATCAAATTTTTTCCTAACTATATATTGTGAGAAGGGAAAAAGAATCAGTTATCCTATCAACCTATCAGGATTGACATCACAAACATTCATAAAAATGTTGGAACTAACATGAAAAGGACTTGTTTTCATCACATATCAGGCTAAGTCAAACAATCAATCAATCAGACACATAGTCACATCAGAGGACGATCGAATTAGGGCTCAATTTTTCAAATCAGGCTACGTGTCATTTCATGTGGGTATATGTGTCATTTAATATCATCATACACACCCTATTATCTATACGCTATTTAAAGCATGCAATGTGCTATTTCATTCTTTCGAAGCATCACATCAAGGTGTATGTGTTAGTTCTTCTAGTAGGCGCTACTTCATTTACCCTATGCGCTAGAAGAATGTGGTTTCTCAACTAGGTTTTCCTAAGTGCTACTTAACCTATCATACACACTAAAAATCTATTGGGTTATGCATTTCTAAGTGCTATTTTTCTCTATTGTCCATGTTACTATGAATGTGTTACTTGACTAGTGTATGTGCTACTTTAACTATTGTGCACGTTACTTTGCAAGAAAATAAAAAACCTAATCTAATAACGCATGTAAATCCTACAAAAGAGTGGTAAAATTTGAAATTGATCAAACAAGAAGGATTGGAGTACTCACAGGAGGTCAATAATCTACATGACGTTGGAATCTTCACTACATCATAAACAATTCACCCTCCACAACAAGTTCTCACTGGGGGCATTCCGCCACAAAAAACTTATCCTCCATCTTATATAGGTGTGAAACAGGTTCATCCCACCTATCTAATGCCGCAACAAATACAAGCATATTTCCATTAGTTGCAACAATCTTATCAAACACTGACACCTCCTCCACTACAGTATTCCCCTCAACCACAGCTTCCACCACAACAACCCATGTACGTTGACCAGCAACCGTCATACCAAAATCCACAATATCCCTCACAAAATCCTCCATACTCGCCATTCGATCCATATCAGGTTCAAGAAAATCCTGAAATCATGATCAACAATCCTCCCCCACAAATCAATCATGAATGGGAGGAAATGAATAATGCTCTCAAGGAGCTAAAGGCTGGGACAAAGGCTAAAACATTTAAGTTTGAAGAGGTATGTCCTTATCCATTTGATCAATCCATCACTGCCATACCCTTCCCCAAGCACTTTGAGACCCCAAAATTTGATAAATATCAAGGGAAGGGCGATCCTGTGAGTCACGTGAAAGAATTCTACATGGCCTATCAAGAAGTGGCCTATAGCAATAACTTCCTCATGAGACTATTTCCCAAAACCTTGGGAGGCACCACTCTTAAATTGTTCTACAAAATCCCTTACGGCACAATCTCTACTTTCATGGAATTATCTAAAAATTTTGTGGCCCAATACGCACATAATGTCAAAAATGAACTCTCACTCCTTGACCTATGCAATTCTAAACAAAAGGGAGGAGAAAGCCTAGCCGATTATCTTCAGCACTGGCAAGGGCTTACTACAAGGTTGTCTTACCAACCCCCAGAGAAACATCTTATCAAAATATTCATTAACAACCTTCATCCTAAGCTTGCCTATCACATGCGTGTGAACTATATACAAACTTATCACGACATCAGAATCAAGGGTATGGACCTTGAATGAGGTCTCATAGAAGAAGGTACCATTAAGCACTATAAAGAATCCCAGCCTGACAAACATAACAATGATCGATCATGATACTAGAACAAGAACAAAACATGGTAACAGATGGAGCCACTGACACCAAACATGTTCAAGTTGTGGTAGCTAGTCCTAATGCACCTACCCAAACTTATCAGCAAGCACCACCAATGTACCCTCAACCTCCTCCCATGTATCAACAACATAGTCCCACGTATCCTCAACCAACTTATCAGCAAAACATGTTCCCTCAAAGTGCAACTATCTATCCCCCTCCAGGGCCATCATATCAACACAACTACCAAGGTCCTATGAATCAGACAAATGCCATATCAGTCCCGCACAGACAACAAAGACCTCACACTTTGAATATGCCACAACACACATTTACCCCTTTGGGTGAACCTATAGATGTCATCTTCCACAAGTTGGTCCAAGCTAACCAAGTCGTGTATCTTAAAACACAGTCATTTGATGACTCAACTCCTAAGCTAGCTTGGTATAAAGACAACGAGTACTGTGAATACCACCGTGTTAAGGGACACACCACTCTCAAATGTATGAAGCTAAAACACTATATCCAGGATCTCATTGACCGCAAGGAGATCGAAGTGGATTCTCCTGCCCAATCATCACCAAACATAGGCCTTAAAATTTATCAAAATGCATTCCCTAAACACACTTTCGGTACAGGCCCAGGCAATCCTACTTAGTCCTCTGATCAAGGAAGTGGTAAACAAGCAAAAAATAGTGACAGAAAAGATTATACAAATGCATATATCAACTATGATAATCTCAACGGCTGCATATCCCAAGTCTAGTCCTCTGTCAATGTCATCCATGTCAAGGGTGTCAATAAGCATTGCACCATCACCACTCATAGAGGTAGGATAACAGTCACAGGTACCAGTCCTACCCCATCTGCTAAGACCCAATACAACATTTTGGAACACCTAGGGAATACCCCAGCCCAAATTTCCATCCTAAATCTTCTCCGCACATCACCCACTTATCAAGAGATCCTCAATAAATCCTTTCAATAATCTTGTGTTCCCAGCGACATCAACCTCACTAAATTCCAAAACCTTGTCGGACACCCATCTGCATCTTGTGGGGTCTCCTTTATACCAACAGACATACCCTCCGAAGAAACCAATCATAATCTCCCACTCCGTATCACTATCATGGTTAAAGATTTTTCCATCAAATGGGTCATGATAGATAATGGATCGGCCCTAAATCTGTGCACTCTAAAATTCATAAAATAGTTGGGTTGCACTGAGGCTAATATAACAAATGATGTCATCACAATAAAAGAATATGACAATCTGGAGCATACTTTTGAAGGCACCATATCATTTCCCATTCAAGTGGGCCTAGTTATCCAGGATACATTATGTCATGTTGTTGATCTTGACCTCCCCTTCAACATTCTCTTTGGACGCCCATGGATTCATTCTATGCAAGCTGTCCCATCCACCTAGCATCAGTGCATCAAATTCACATATAAAGGCACTGAGATCACCATCCGTGCAGATCCCAAGCCCTTTGCATATTGCAATGCATTGGAGACATCCTTTCCACATTCCAATCACTATCCTGGGATTGATATTGGCACCTTTGTCACCAGCTCATCTCAAACCCATTCAGATCTAGAAACAATCCTCTCCTCCAGCTTGTCCATGGTCAAGATCAACAACAAAGGTTGTGGTGAGTACACTTTATCTGATGCCTTCATAGTTGGAGCACTGCCAATTGATCCTCACACTCAAGGCCGCCAACTTAATCTAAGCAAGATAGAATCAGAGACAACCAAGGCACTACAATTTGGTTCTACCAATTTAATATCAAAAGGTACTCTGACTGGCCAGGAAATGGCACCAAACATCAACCAATGGCTATATAAAGACCCACCACGCAAGGACACAAGTCACCTCAATTACTTCAAGGATAAGTACCCCGCAATGCACAAATTGGTGATAGAAAAATGGAACTACCAAGGAGGTGGCCTTGGTTATGAAGAGAAAGAAATGAAAGATCCTATTATACCTACCCGACTAGAAAAGCACTTGGGCCTTGGCATGGGTCCTGACACGAATGGGGGCACCAATGAGTTCATCAACTATTCCTCTTGTCCATCCCTAGGCGAAATTGTTGACATCAAAGATATCTGAGAAGAGAAAGTTGTGAGAGCTTATGATGATACTTTTGATGATGAAACCTTCCTGGGCAATGCCATCCTACAACAACTTTGCATCCTCTTCATTGACCTTCCCCTCTGCCATCCTAAACTCATAGACTGGGACCAACCAAGTGTCATACATGTTGATGAGTTCCAAATTGAGGACACACTCCTAAGCTTTATGGGAGCAATTGAGCAAAGAAGTGACTGGGGGCAAGACTCAGCATTTTTTTACAAACTGGACTGAAAGGCATATTTTGGGGAAGAGGAGAACTTTAGCTACAAAAATAACATAGAAAATAAAAATAAAAAAGAGAAAAATTGATCCCCTAGCGAAAACCCCTCTGGGGCGCTATCTGATCATAAAAAGGTAAAAACAAAGGGCGTATCCCCTGGTGAAAACCTCTTTGAGGCGCCAGAGGATGAAGATTCTCCTCTTCCTCTTATCCAAGATTATAGGCCTGAACCATCATCAATTCTCATTGAAGAAGAAAAACCTATCAACCTAGGTACCAAAGAAAATCCCGCCATCACATACATAGCAACATCTCTGACTAAAGCAGAAGAAAGTGATCTTGTCACTTTATTAAAGGAATCCATCAACAAGTTTGCATGGTCTTACTCCCACGTGCTGGGGTTAGATCCCAACTTGGTGGTTCACCATCTAGTAGTGGACCTGAACATCAAACCTGTCAAGAAAAAGCTTAGAAATATGCACCCTAAAGTGGCGCTACTTGTCAAAGAAGAGCTATAAAAATTACTCCAAGACAAGATCATCCACCCCATTGACTATTCTGACTAGATCTCTAATATGGTGCCCATCTCTAAGCTTGATAAATCAATCAGGATATGTACAGATTTCAGAGATCTCAATAAGGCATGTCCCCAGGATGATTTCCCCTTGCCAAACATAGACATGATTGTGGATCTCATAGCAGGACATGAGATGTTGTCACTCATGGATGGCTTTTCTGGATATAATCAGCTCTGCATTGCAGAAGAAGATCAACATACGACAGCATTCACAACCCCTTGGGGCACCTTCTGCTATAACATGATGCCTTTTGGCTTAAATAACACTGGGGCAACCTATCAAAGAGCCATGACTGTCATTTTTGATGACATGATTCACAAGATCCTTGAAGACTATGTGGACGATATCTTGGCAAAATTAGTAAAAAGGGAAGATCACCTAAATGTTCTGGAATGCGTCTTTGATAGAATTGGACACTACTGGTTAATGCTCAACCCTAAGAAATGTGTCTTTGGAGTCACATCAAGCAAACTCCTAGGCTTTATTGTATCCAGACAAGGAATTGAAATCGATCCAAAGAAAGTACAAGCTATCATAGAGATGCCTCCACCAAAAACACTCTGACAACTACATAGTCTCCAAGGAAAACTACAATTTGTGTGCCATTTCATCTCTCAACTAGCAGACAAGTGCCAACCATTCACTCATCTCCTGCGAAAAGATAATACATTCAAGTGGGATCCTCAGTGTCAGAAGAGTTTTGGCAAAATCAAAGAATACTTGGCTAATCCACCCATCTTGGTACCACTTGTACCTAGTTGACCACTCATCCTATACATTTCTTCTACTACCACAGCACTGGGGGTGCTCCTCACTCAATTGAATGACGAAGGCAAAGAAAGAGCTATTTATTATATTATTCGAACCTTAGTGGGTTATGAGCTCAATTATTCTCCTATGGAAAAAGCATGTCTGGCAGTGGTCTTCGCCACTCAAAAATTTTTCCACTACATGGTTAGTCACAAAACCAAGCTCATTTCAAAGGTGGATCCTCTCGAGTACCTACTCTCTAGGACTACACTTACAGGTCGAATGGCAAAATGGGTTATGTTGCTAAGTGAATTTGATATTCAGTATGTTGACAGAAAAGCCATTAAAGGGCAAGTCATTGTCAATCAGCTAGCTAAAGCACCATTGGTAGATGCATATTCTTTGGTCACAAAATTTCCAAATGAGCATTTGTACATGATAGAGGAACAACCAACGTGGCAACTCTACCTTGATGGGTCCTACACAGCTCATGGCGCAGGGGCAGGAATACTTTTTGTCATACCTCAAGGTGATTACATCCCCATGTCATTCAAATTGGGATTTCCCTGCACAAACAACATTGTAGAATATGAAGCACTAATTGCAAGACTCTGCATGGCCATAGAATGTAACATCACAGATATCTAGGTCTTTGGTGACTCCCAACTCATCATCAAACAATTCTTGGATGAGTATCAAACCAAAGATGACAAATTGATGCCATATAAGAAGATGATTGACAAGCTAAAAGAACACTTCCTCCACTTGTAGATAACAAAAGTACCACATTTATAGAACAAAGCTGTTGATGTGATTGCCACAATTGGCTCCCTTCTCGAGATTCCTCATGAGTCTATGCAATACAAATTCTTCGTTGAGCAACTACATGCTCCCGCTTATGAGAATGATGAATCAAATTGTGTATGTGTCTTGGTTGGTCCCCAATCCCCATGGTACCACAATATCCAAGATTACCTACAAAATGGTATCATATCTCCTCATCTCACTGTAAACCAATGCCAAAACTTTATCCGTAGAGCTTCACAATACACCCTCATAGCCAATACCCTTTATCGTTGAGGTTATCACAGCGTGCTCTCTAGATGTCTAGATGAAAATGAAGCCATCCAGGCTTTACAAGAGGTACATGTTGGAATCTATGGTGCCCACACAAGTGGCATGGTCCTAGCCAAGAAAATTCTACGTACATGGTACTATTGGCCTACAATAGAACATGATGCTTGTGAGTTCGTCAAAAAGTACCTACCTTGTCAACAACATGGTAATTTGATCCATGCTCCTGCTCAGGACCTTAGACCTATTGCACCTCCTCTCCCCTTCTCTTGTTGGGGTTTTGACCTTATTGGTAAGATTACTCCCCTCTCTTCTGAAGGCCACAAGTACATAATCACAGATACGGAGTACTTTACAAAGTGGGTCAAAATAATTTTGCTCACACTCACTACTGGTGTCCAGATATCCAAATTCATCCTCTATCACATCATTTTCTGCTTTGGCATACTGATGGGGAGGTCACCTAACTCTCTGAAATTCCCACTCTACTCTAGGAATCTCACTTGGAATCCTCTTCAATTCAGGATTCTCTAGACTCACTCTTGAGTCTCTTAGGGCTACTCTCAGACCCTAACTAGAAGGACTATTCTATTCCCTCTATCCTAGGCTCCCTACCCACCGAAATGTTTTACTCCTTACTGTCTCTCACTCTTCATGACTGAATCACTATAGTCATGCACCTTCTTACTTATCTATCTCATCTACAAGTTCTCTAGCTGGACCATAGGCTCGCGTAGGACTTATCTGACCTCTTGACTAGCTTCTCATCCCACAAAAATACAGAAACAAGCATAATATACATGGAGGATGCTTCTTGACTGTCACAATCCATCTAGCAGATTATCAGAGTCAAGAAGCACCCATGTTATC
>MU224821.1:785099-800183 GCA_018584345.1 Thuja plicata
CCTTTAACCATGCTTAATGGGTGATTCCTAACCTTTTTAAGGCTAATGGAATGCTCACCCACATGGGGAAATTCTCTCCAAAATGGGCACCCATTCCTCTTTAATTCCTTCTTACAATTTTGTCTCCTCTTTTGAAATATTGAGCTACTGAATATTAAATGCCAATTTTGACTCAAAATTGGCCATATTTTCAAGTCTATGTGTCTCCTATGTGGCTCTTATGTGGATGCCACATAGGTGCCACTTCATCCAAGCCTCTTCCTCTCTCCAAAAACTCTATAAATAAAGGCCTTCTCCTCTCATATTATCATCTCTCATTGTGCATCGTTATTATGCTAGAATTACTTTAGAATTCATAGTTATTTTCATGCTTATGTTCTTAGCTTCTAGTTTTTATGCTTTCCATGCTTAAATCACTTAGAAATTACATGCTAGGTTTCATTTTGGCTAAAATCAATCATAGTTTCTTGCATTGTCTTGCATTCTAATCGTAGTAGTTTAATCATTTGGAGAATTTTTGAGACTAGTCACTCCATACTAGTTCTTGAATCCTTCTCTCTTCATCTAATCTTGCATTGATCATAATCAATCCACTTAGGGATCCATTACATTTTTGTTTGAGAGAGCACATTCACATTCCCATAAGAGAGAAAATCAAACAAGCCTCTTGGGTGCAACTTGTTTCTTCTCTATCTGATGATATGAGGATATTTTTTATGTTTTCTTGCTTTCTTTCGTTTCACTTGAATTTCATGTGCTAACCTGCTAACGATTTCATGTTTGTGAGTGATTGTAGGTTGAAGATTTTCTTCATACTACAGGCACAAACACTTAGGTAAACCATTTTGGCTGACTTCTATGAATCATTTAATGATTGTTGAAGATATTTAATGCACTAATTACATGTTATTTCTAAGATCATTAATCCCTATGCAAGCAATGCAACCAATCAAAATTAGGGATCCTTAAGTGGAAAAAGGTGATGAATCTAGATCGTTGATCTTGATCTAGATGTTTCATAAATGATCTATATATGGGATTCTTCAAACCCTAAATCAATGCATGTGTGTGGATGTGAATGTGAAGAGCACAGATTGGGTGTGTATGCATGGTTTTCATATCTAAAGCATAGACCAGACAAAGTGACCGAGAAAAGTAGTGAAGGACAATAAAGAGATATATCAGATTGAGAGCTTAGTTAAGAGTTAGAAAGATGAGATCTGTTATCAACATTTGTAGTGTAGACTGAAGGGTCAGGTATTGATACATTCTAGCAAGTGAATTAGGGTAAATATCTTTATAACAGAGTGGTCCTAACAAACCTTTGTAAATCTCTTAATAGAGTGCTTACTTAGTTGTAAGTTTAAATCCTTTCACAAGATAGATTGTATAAGTCTGTAAGCTCTTAACAGGGTAGATCATCAGAAGTGATCAAAATTTTTAGCCCTAATAGACACACTTTTTTACTGTAGTAGTGAAGATTTATGGGTGTCATCCCCACCCCAGTTTTACCTTCAAGGGTTTCTGGGTTACCAAATATTTGTGTTATGTGTTCATTATGGAGGTGACTAGATGTTAGATCTATTACAACATTTTAGTTTATGTTTATGAATACATGTTGAATCAGTTTATTTTAGAAGTGTAAATGTTTTATAGATCTGATTCACACTCCCCCCCTCTCACTATACTACTTTCCCATATAAGACTTCCAACAATTGGTATCAGAGAATTATTCTCTTAGTAGAAGTCTAACCACTTGAGAGTTAAGATCTTGGAGATTGAGGTTTATAAGTTGGGAAAGGTCATTGAGAATTAGAAGATTGATATCTAGCTAGCATTGCAGTAACTTGAGACAGCAAGAGAAGAATTGAGGAAATCCTTAAAAGCTAGGAAAGAATTGGCAACTCAGCTGAATGATACTTCATATAAAGAAGAATACATTGAAGGTCTATTTCATAATGGAGATTCCAAAGAAATTAATGCAACAATTACAGATCTATTGGAGAAGAAAAACACACTGAAATAACAAGTCAAAAGTCTAAAGATAGAATAGGAAACTCAATCAATAACATTATGTGAGGTGATTGATCAGAAGAAGAAAGCTATGGAAGACAAGACAATCACAGAAGAAGACAAGAAATAGATGGTTACTAGACTTGATGAAAGTACAAGTGATGTGTAGAAGATCACAAACAATTAGTTGGAAATGGTCAACCAAATGTTATTTCAAAAATAGGAGGTAAACAGAAAAGAAATTGAAATTGCATATCTAAGATCAAAGAACAATCAACTGAAAAATGAGTTGAGATCTAAAAGCGAACTCATTGAGAGGATTAAAAACCTAATGAATCCTTGAGATACTTTTAGGAACTAATGAGATCACCAAGAAGGAATAATGACACCTCTGGACTTGGCCATACCAAGCACCTATCATCTATTGAAGAAGGAGAATCATCAAAGAGTAGAGAATATAGAAATGTAAAGCCGAAGAACAAAAAACCTACATGTCATCATTGTGGGAAACTCGGTCACAAAAAAAATAAAAATTCCAAATCAATAATGGTAAGTCCAATCCTAAATCAAAATTCAATGGATATTGATCTAACTATAAGAAGCATAGACTTCAAACACATGAATGCAGGTCAAATACTAGAAATACACCTACTTCACCTAGATTTTATGGAAATTGTTACAATTTCCATAAGTTTGTTCATAGAACTCAATATTGTAGATCAAATACCAAATCTAAATGGACATCCAAGAAGAAAGGAAATGCATCAAGGAAAGGTAACACATTCAATTTGGATTACAATACAAGGCATAGTTTTCATTATTGCAGTGAATATGGTCATATTGTAGAAAATTGTATAATGACACACTTTAGAGGAAAATCCAAGAGTTGCATGAATGGAAGTTTGGTCTATTATAGTTGTAACAAGATTGGTCATACTAAGAGAGACTACAAGACCAGATCCCTGACACCTACCATTGAGTAGATAAAGAATTAGAGGAGTCTAACATGGAGAAAGAAAGAAGAAGCAAGCAGTAGTGGACCCAATGAAGCGGAGATCACTCAATCCAATGGATCAGGTGATCACACTACTTCCAATTAAGAAAAGAAGGTATTTAAGGAATTGTTTTCTCTAAATGCTATATTTTACACCAGTTCCTAACATAAGGTATATTAAAGTCTATATCTACATAAGGTAAGATGCATTAGGATAGATCGGAGACAAGAACTAAGAAAATAATTGATATGCATATTTGATGTCGAGAATCAGTATTAGTACATGTGTTGATCTTGTATATCGACTGAGCTGATATGTTGACTAAGCGTCAGTAGTGACTGAGTCACTATTCTGATCGAGACAACTATTATTCACCTACCATTGTATGGAACATTTAATGAATACCTAATTTGACCGTTTGAGGGTATATAATGGATTTTGTCATTCATTTTCATTTCACATAGTGATTAGAGTTTGCAGAGCTATTTAGAGGCAATTCGAAGAGCAATTTGAGCGAAGATTGTAAAGACTCCACCAACGTATCATCGAAAAGTACTAAGAAAGGTTGAAGACCCATTGTTTCTGAGTTACCCAGAGTTCATTACATGAACCCTAATCCAAAAAATTGCCACCGGTACATCTACTAGAGTGAAGAAACAAGATAAGGAAATGAAGAACATTTAATTAGTCAGGAGTGTGCATGTGCACCACCCAATTTCCATGTTGTACCTGAGACTGCGGTGAAGGGAGATCTTTTGGGAGCCCTGTCATCAATCCTGCCAAAAGTCCTTATGATCCATGATGTAAGAGCATGCTATATGTGCAAGATAAGTGAAGTTAGATATTTTGAGTTGAGGGAAGCCTACAAAAAACTATGTGAGAATGGAGTATTGAAGGCTGAACATCAGCACATTGCCAACAAAGAGTTAGTGTGTGCCCTAGATTTCCTGCATGACTTCAAAATTGAATGGATTAGGATAGTTCTGAGCAGAGTTCATGATATGAGAATATGGATAGAGAATGGATGAGTGAAGATTACCAAGGAAATCATCCACAGAGTCACTGGTTACCCTGTTGTGCAAGGGAAAAGGACAATGCAGTGTCAGAGTAAAGAAGAAGTTTAAAAGAACACTTTATCTGAGTGGAATAAAAGATGAATGATAATTTCAATGATCACCGATCCTAAAATTGAATTTGCAGTAAGAGTGATTGCTCATAAATTTTATGAGTTAAAAATATTGGATAGTTTTCCTTTCATTGCAGTTGATCACCCATGGAAAATATTGAAAAAAGGTCATACATATGACCTTTCTGAGTTACAGATGACTCAACTTGCTGAGAACCTATCAGACATTAGGAAGGCAAAGAACTCTATGTGTAAGTTTGGATCCCTGTTAGTTTGTATATTTTTCTATGTTCAGAATACTTTTCCTACTATAGGAGATGTAGTATGAACTCAAGACCGACCAGTGAAACAATAGATTAATGAGTTCATACAAGAAATAGGAGATAATTTTGACAATGTCATGGGTAATTACTTTGTTGAGCTCAAGAAAAACATGAGATTAAAGAGAATAATTCTTGTATCACTAGTAGAGAAGTATTATGATGATGTTTTCTTTCTAGTTGATACTGACTATACTTATGTACAACCTATAGTTGAGGGTAGCATGGTTGAGGCATTACCTTATGAAGTAAATATAGATGAGACATCTGGAGAAATCACACATTACTTGTAGAGAAAGTTGATAAGAAGGCTACAGTATTTGGGAAGTATGAGGAAGAAAAATCTAAGATCACCATGGGATTGACGGCTGCAACCATGGAGAGGAAGAGAAAGAAAATAGTAAAGAATCTTGATAAGATGTTTGGGGAATAGGAAGAAGAAGATGATGCACCAATATAGATCACACAAGGTCAAGGTAAGGACCAATCCAATGATTTAAAAGAGAGTAAAGATGAAGATGTGAAAGTGGATAAGAAGGGTAAGAAAGTGATGGTTGCCGAGTCAACTAAGAATATGAGTTCACAATAGAAACCTACTCCTTGTGCCACATCTAGACTGAAAACCAGGGCATCAATAGCTACAATAACAGTCGAGCCACCAAAGAAAATCTTACTAAATAAAGTTGAAGGAGAGAGCTAAAGGAAAAGGAAACAACCACAAACTGAAGCTAAGCCAAGAAGATGCAAGAGGAAGCCAAGAAGGAAATACATATTGGGTAAAGATGATGAAGATGAAGAGATGGAAAAAACAAAAGACATCAACAATTTAAAAGTTGCTACACACAAACGTACTACTAATGTTGATGAGATTTATCATAACATCAGGAGTTCAGCAAGATTGTTAGTGTTCAAGTTCATTAAGTTTGAACAGTTATGTATCGAGGAAAAGGGAAAGATTGAAGAAGAAATAATGGATATGTTAGCATCATATAAGATGACACCTTCAAAAATTGGGAATCTAGTCCCTGAGGAATTGTTAAAGAAGATAGATGAGAGATGACAATTTTCTCTTAAGATTGAAAGGAAGATTAGAGAAGGGGCATTAGCCCAAATAATGCCTAAACTAACATAGAAACAATGATAAAAAATCATGGAGAAACGTAGGAATAGATTCATTCCTAAGTTAAGAGAATATTCTATACTAAAGAAAGATGGTGAAGGGGTTGTACAAAAGAGTTAAAGAATATGGAAGATTATTTTTGGACTATAAGTTGATAAGAGTGAAAGAAAAGATGAAGGGGCATCAGAAAAAGTAGAGCTTAATAACAAAGAAGATATTGATGAGCCGAACAATGTTGAGGATGAAATAAAGAACAAGGTTGAGGATACACCAAAAAATGATTTAGCAATTGATGAAAATTACAAATACTGGTGAAGATACACAAGATTTGAATGTCGAGGAGTAGGGTGAGGATACAATTCACATTATAGATTCCCCTACCAAGGCAAAATTTAAAGTTATTGATGAAGAAGATAAGATCAAAGAAGATCAAGAAGATAAATCTCCAATAGATATCACCGGACCCCATAAAGAAGATGTTAGGAATAGTCCCAAGAGATAACTGAGAGGGGGGGTGAATAAGTTATCTACAAGATTTAATTATTTTATCTAATTAAGTATAGAATAACATTAAGCACAAACACAACAGGATAACACAGATTATAACACCACAATTTTGGTTATGGGGAAGCCCAAAATAGGTAAAAACCCCAGTGGGAATTAGCACCCATAAAGAATTTCACTAGTGTATAATGATCCCTATTAGAATACCCTACAGCCTTGTTAGGAGTTGATCTTTGCAATGTATTAAGTACAGTGACCTGGTCAAAGGTCAGACCCTATTAGGAGTCTTTTATAAATAACCTTGTTAGAGGTGAGGACACACTTTCCGTGAGCACACTGTTCAAATGATGAAGGCTGCAACCTTCTGCATAAAAAATATATACTATATCTTATATTGAACTATGAATTAGACCTTCTATCTTGATCAGTTCCTGTTAATTGTATACACACTCTTCTTCTTCACATAGATCTTCAACTGATGAATGATATAGCTTTACTGGCCCAATACATCAAACATTCTACTCTACTTATTTCTCCACATTCTCACACATGGTGATCACAAATGATCTGCTATAAGTATCCTCCTCCAAAGATATGATAAATTCAGCTTGTAGGAAAATCTTCAACAACTTCTCCATCGACCAAACTAAGCACGCAACACAAATAGAACCACACAACTCAAGATGAGTAGATGCATCGCTTCACATAGTTGGCTCCACCAAATTAACTCAAACTTCACTCTGTAGATGAAACATGTTAAGCGCTCTTAAGAAAACATTCTGAACTCATAACTAAACATGAATCCAAACATGCATATCCAAATGATAGGCACAACTGAAGAAACAATATAAATATTGTTGACACTTAATAAATAATCTCCTGAAACTGTAATTGGCAACTAGATCATCATAACTCAACTTCAACTACACAACTAAATTTGCGTCTATGAACATAGCATAATGAATATTTCTACAACATAAAAATAAACACGCAAGGCTCCAACATATCCATACTGAGAATTACACAAAGGACATTGTTTCATACTATATGTTGTCATCAATGACAAACATATAGTCAACCATTGACTCAAAGGAAAATCTCCAACAATCTCCCCCTTTGACATTGATGGCAACATATGATATGAAAAACACCATCAATCCAAAAGTATTCTTTCTTTTTACAATCTTCTCAATATCCTCAACAAAACTCCCCTTAACTCCTACATCTCCTTATACTGCATTTGATTTTGCATGACTATATACTCCCCCAGACTATATACTCCCTCTTTGACATCAATGGAAAAGGGTTTGAAAAAAAAAAAAGCATAGGTACTACTCTTGAGGTAGAGTAGTCAACCATTCATCAGTCACTAGGGACTGATGCACTTTCTGCAAATTCTAATCAGACTCAGGGAAGGGAATTACTCCCAACTTCTCCCTGAGATACTCAAAAGTATCTTTTGGTAAAGGCTTTGTGAATATGTCTACTAACTGTTCTTTAGTGCTACATAATCCAATTTTACTTCTTTATCTACAACTTTCTCTCTTATAAAATGATATTTTATTTCAATGTGTTTAATCTTTGCATGCATCACAGGGCTCTTTGACATATTGATAGTGCTAGTGTTGTCACAATGAATAACAATAGGATAATCAATCTGAATTCCAAAGTCTTTATCATCTGCTTGATCCAAACAATAGTAGAACAATTTAATGCTACTGCTATATACTCTACTTCTACTGTTGACTGAGAAATACAATTCTACTTCTTGCTTGTCCAAGTAACTAATCTGTTTCACAGAACTACTGCTCCTCCTGAGGTACTCTTTCTGTTATCAACACAACCTACCCAATCTGCATCTGTGTACACATGAAGTTCTACATTCTTTGAGTTAAGATACCATAAACCATAGTTTATAGTCCCTTTTAAGTATCTGAATATTATTTTTATTGCCATTAAGTAATTTTGTTTAGGTTTAGCTGCAAATCTTCCAACAATGCCAATTGCATTAGAAATATCTGGTCTAGATTGAGTAAGATATATGAGTTTTCCAAGCATAGATTTGTATAGTTTCTTGTCAACTATTTTAGAATCATCATCTTTAGAAATATTGCTTCATGTTATCATGGGGATTCTTACTGGCTTGCAATCTTCCATCTTGAATTTCTTCAATATTTCTTTCACATACTTAGACTGATTAATAAATATACCTTTGTCTGTCTGTTGTACATTTAATCCAAAAAAGTATTTTATAGGTCCAATCATGCTCATTTCAAACTCGCTCTGCATCTCTTTATAAAAATCTGCACTAAGCTTGTCATTACGACCAAAAATAATGTCATCAACAAAAATAGAAACAAGTAATAATCCTTCAGGTGTCTCTCTTATGAATAAATTACAATATGTTGCTCCTTTATTGAATCTGATCTTTGTCAAGTAACCATCTAGTCTTTCATACCATGCCCTAGGGGATTTCTTAAGTCCATAGAGGGATTTCTTTAGTCTGCATACCATTTCAGGTTTGTCTGATAAACTAAATCCTTTAGGTTGTTCTATGTAGACTTCTTCCTTCAAGTCACCATTCAAGAATGCTGACTTGACATCCATCTGATATACTTTAAAGTTCTTGAATGTTGCATAGGCCAAAAATAATGTTATAGCTTCCAGTTTGCTCACAAGGGCAAATGTATCAGAGTAATCAATACCTTCTCTCTGTGCATATCCTTTACATACCAGTATTTCTTTGTTTCTTACCATTGTACCATCTTCATTCATCTTGTTTCTAAATATTCACTTGGTTCCAATCACATTTTTGTCACAAGGTCTAGGGACCAATTCCCATGTGTCATTCTTAATTATCTGATCTAACTCTTCTTTCATTGCTTTCTGCCAATCAGAATCATTACATGCATTTCCAACACTTAAAGGTTCAATTTTTGAAAGTAAATATACCTATTCATCAACTATTAAACCTTTTTCTCTAGATCGTTTTATAACTTTACCACTTTTATCTCCAATGATATCTTCTTTTGAATGGTATTTAGATGTGAATTTTGGAACTTTAGGTGTGACTTTCTCATCTGTTATCTGTGATTCCTCTTCACTTGGTTCGGGGTCATTGCATGATACATTAATGCTTTCAAACATTTCTTCAATAATTATTTCTTTACTGATAGGTCTTGGTTCATCTTCAATCATAGGTACATAATCATAGTATCTCTCTTGAATCATAAACTTCTCATAAATCTTCACATGTGTACTTTCAATGATTTTCTTCAATCTAAAGTTAAAACATCTATAAGCTTTGCTTTTGGTAGAGTAACCAAGAAAAATACCTTCATTGATTCTAGCTTCAAAATTGCCAACACCATCATCTCTCTTGATGTAACACTTGCTTCCAAAGATTCTAAAGTATTTTACTGTAGGTACATTCCCAAACCAAAGTTTATAACATGTCTTGTCTGCGCCTGGACTTAATTGAATTTTTTTGATAGTGTAGACTGTAGTATTGATTGCTTCTCTCCAATAGGTGTGTGCAACTTTTCCTTCAATCATGATAGTGCATTCTTTGTCAAGTATGATCCTATTTCTTCTTTTTGCAATTCCATTCTGTTGAGGGGTTCTAGGTGCACTTAGCTATCTTTTGATCCCATGTTGTTCACAATACTCATAAAATTTATTATAGGTGAATTATCCTCCTCTATTTGATCTTAGACATTTTATCTTTAATCCAGACTCATTTTCAACTTTGGCTTTGAATATTTTGAACTTCTCAAATGCTTCAAATTTATCTTTTAAGAATGCAAACCACATCATTCTGGAATATTCATCAACAAAAAAAATATAGTGCCTTTCACCATAGTATGATCTTGTTTGAGTAGGTCCACATAAGTCTGTATGCACTAGATCTAATTTATTGTATGCTGAGTTTTGTTTACTTCTGAATGAGTTCCTTACATGCTTTCCCATCACACATTCCCTGCACATATTATCAACTAGTCTTGCAATACTAGGAAGGTATCTTACTACCTTTACATTGCTTATCTTTACTATATTGTCAAAATTAATATGACATAATATTTTGTGCCATAACCAACTGTCATCTACTTTTGCAACAAAACAACTTGCTTCAGAATTGAGCTGAAAAACATTACCTTTAGTCTTTGAACCTGATGCAATCATAACTCCTTCTTTGTTAGTAATGATGCACTTGTTATTTTTGAATTCCAACTGATATCCTTTGTCAAGCAACTATCCAGCACTCAGTAGGTTATGATGTAAACCATCAACATATAGAACATCATCAGTGTTGTTCTTTCCATCTAAAGTGATAGCTACTCTACCTATGATAGGCATAGGAGTTTTGTCTCCAAATCTAACCATACCACCTTTTTACTTATCTAGATGTAAAAATCTATATTTGTCTCTTGTAATGTGATGTGAACACCCAATGTCAATGATCCAGTCTATTCTCATGTCTGCTTGGGAAATTAATGCCAACTCTTGTGCTTTCTTTTCATCTTCAATGTCTATTTCATCAAACATTTTTTCCATATCTTCAATTGCAATGAATCCAATTTCATCTTCTCCTGAATCTTCATCTGTCACTCCATCTTTAGCATAGTAGCATTCCTTTGTATGTTTAGGCTTTAAAATGGTTTTGTACTTCTTGACTCTTGTAGGGCACTTAGATGCAAAAGGACCAACCTTGTTGCATGAAAAGCATTTGAATGGTAACTTTCCTTCATATTTTCCTTTTCATTTTCTTTCTTTCTTAGAGATCATAGCAATGAATTCTTCTAGTTCTTTATCCTCATCTTCATTATCAAAATTACCAAAAATTTTCAAATATTTCTTACCGTGGACTGAGGCTTTGAAGGTTGTTTCACTTATAGGTTCTTTCTTCAATTTTGATATCTCAAATGCTGAAATTTTGCTGATCAAGGTCTCTATCTTGAAGTCTTTCAAAAATTGCATAGTCTCATCTAAGATGTTTATCTTGCTCTCATAATCCGCTATCAGTGTAGTCATCAATTTATCCATTATGTCTTCCTTTGTAATTTCTCCACCATTGTTTCTGATTCCTGCAACTGCTTCATTAATCCTTTGATTGTATGCTATAATGTTTTCTTCAGGTGGCATCTCTAAATTATTATATCTCTTCTTCCATGTCTTTTTGCGCACATTCTTTTCTTGGATATCTCCTTCAAACATGTCTTCTAAATACTTCCATATTGTATAGGCTCTATCTACTTTCTTAATCTCACAAAATTCACTGTTAAATAAGGAACTTATAAGGGCTTCTTTGGCAATTGCATTTTGGGTGAATACTTCCTTTTGTTTAACAGTCGAATCTTCTTCTGCAAGATTTTTTAAAGGAACATCAACTTTTTGAGTATCTACTTCATAAATATCAAAACCAACGCACTGCAAATGTGTTATCATTTTGTTCTTCTAGTCAAGATAATTCTCTCCATCAAACTCAGGACTCTCTTTTCTAAAGTACGCCATCTGATCAACCTTAAGCTATTAAACTTTCTCTCCAAGGCACTTGGCTCTGATACCAACTGTTAGGAATAGTCCCAAGAGATAACTAAGAGGGGGGGTGAATAAGTTATCTACAAGATTCAATTCTTTTATCTAGTTAAGTATAGAATAAAATTAAGCATAAACACAAAAAGATAATACAGATTATAAAACCACAATTTTGGTTACAGGGAAACACAAAATAGGTAAAAACCTCGGTGGGAATTAGCACCCACAAAGAACTGCACTAGTATATAATGATCCCTATTAGAAGATCCTACAGCCCTATTAGGAGTTGATCTTTACAATGTATTAAGTACAGTGACCTGGTCAAAGGACCCTGTTAGGAGTCTTTTACAAATAACCTTGTTAGAGGTGAGGACACACTGTCCATGAGCACATTTCTCAAATGATGAAGGCTGCAACCTTCTGCACAATAGATATACACCATATCTAATATTGAATTGTGAATTAGACCTGTTGTATTGATCAGTTCCATTGAATTGTATACACTCTCTACTTCTTCACATAGATCTTTAACTGGCCCAATACATCAAACATTCTACTCTGCTTCTTTATCCACATTATCACACATGGAGATCATAAATGATCTACTATAAGTATCCTCCTCCAAAGATATGATCAAGTCAGCTTGTAGGAAACTCTTCAACAAATTCTCCATCGGCCAAACTAAGCACACAACACAAATAGAACCATGCAACTCAAGATGAGTAGATGCATCGCTTCACACAATCGGCTCCACCAAATTAACTCAAACTTCAATCTCTAGATGAAACATGTTAAGCACTCTTAACCAAACATTCTGAACTAATAACTAAAAATGAATCCAAACACGCATATCCAAATGATAGGCACAACTGAAGAAACAATATAAATACTATCAGCTCTTAATAAACAATCTCCTAAAACTGTAACTAGCAACTAGATCATCATAACTCAACTTCAACTGCACAACTGAATCTGCATCTATGAACATAGAATAACGAATATGTCTAAAAAATAAAAATAAATGCGCAAGGAGCCAACATATCCATACTGAGAATTACATACAGGACACTGCTTAATACTATATCTTTTCATCAATGAAAAACATACAATCAACCACTGGCTCAAAGGCAAATCTCCAATAGAAGAAACATAGGAGACTAAGACTATAGAGACCCAGGAGAAACATGAGCCTATAGAGAGAGAGAGAGTTTATTCAAGCATTGATAAAGATACCACTTATCAAGACTAAGATTGTTGGTACACCTAAGCAACAGGAAATTTTCACTCAGAAAGTGTTAGTCACAATCATTGGTGACACCTATACATTGCAGGTAGAGAAGAAGCTGAGTAGAAGCTCACCAGAGACTAAGAAAAAAAAGTCACATAAGAAAAAGGATAAGTCTCTAAGCACTGAGGTAACACTTGAGGAAGTTATAGTGATTCCAAAAATGGGACACTGATAACTTATCTTATGAGAAAGTGCATATTTTGAAGAGTTTATTGAAAAGGAAGAGAAAGAAGGAGAAGATTAAAAGAGAACATCAACAAAAGTAGGTATTACATGACATCAAAGATATATTTGTTGATGCATTTGAGCTTTAGGATGTAAATGAGAAATCACCTGTTATAGATCAATTGGTTCATATTGTTCAAAAGGTGAAAAATGATGACATTGATGAAAGGAAACTAAGTGTGTGGAAAACAGTTTCCTATGCTAAACTCCTGAGAAGAGGATCATGCAAATTCAAATTTAACCCTTAGCAATTACAGAATGATAATACAATAACATGCGTACATGGAAAAATGAGAATGACACAATGATTTACCCTGGGGAAAACCTTTCGGTAAAAAACCCCAGCACTCCAAAACCTGCAAAATGTATTAATAAAAACTAATACTATTTATAATACACTTGCAATGCAAGTTCTTTCAGGAGATAATCGACACTTGAAGACAAATTCAGCAGCATAAAAACATTCCAACAATACACTAACTTCACTCAGATTTGCAACCCTAAAAATTGCTTATATCATCCGCTTCACTTTTTAAGGCAACTTCCAAAGGCAGTCGTATTAGGGTTTTACCATTCTCCAAGAAAATGGGAAACTGAAATTTTTTTTCAGGGTGATGCCCCAAACCCCACGATTGCAAAAGAGTGTACAGTACTCAACTAATTAGTTGCCACATGTCTTGCATGTCTCCACCCATCATTGAAACTTCCACAATTAGCTCTTACAAATATTAATGACCGTCTTAGGAATCTGTCATAACTGTTTCAGTCATGATTACCTTACACATTGTCCAAAGTACCAACATTTGGAAAATATCAAATGTAAGGAAATATACAAGGTTGAGACATCTTATTCCTAACATTCTCCCACTTGTCGAACACCTTGTAAGAGCCAAAGGAAATAATATGATTTAATTATTATAGGATGAGAGGCCCATAGACTGTGAACACCATCTGAACTTATCTGTGCCAATAGGTTTTGTCAATGCATCCATAACATTCTTTACTGTATCTACCTTCTCCAAAATTACCTTTCCATCCTCTACCATATCTCTCACAAAGTGAAACTGCACATCAATGTGCTTGGTTTTGGCATGGAAAGTTGGATTCTTCGCAAGGCAAATAACACTTTGACTGTTGCAACAAATTGTAATCTTTCCTGCATCAACACCAACATCTGAACATAGTCTTTTAAGCCAAATAGCTTCCTTACAAGCATGAGTAGCTGCCATGTACTCTACTTTTGTCATGGACAAAGCTGATGACATATAACTGATTAAATGATTGACTATATTAAGTTGAAGATGATGCAAGACATTAAATCAGTTAATGGTTTGTATTTTCATTGATGTCAACATGATATCATCTGTATGATCATGCCAAAGACTTTAGAGAACCAATGGAATAAAGGTTATGCTTCCAACAATGCATAAAAGTCTAGTATTCACTAAGTGACAGACTACACTGGCAGAGTGCACACCATCGGTAAAGACAAAGATTAAAGTCACGGTGATACCCGACGAGAAGAAGATAGTGTTGCCTAATGAAGCAGAATCACATGATACTCGACAAGGTAAAAATATTGTTTCCCAAAGAACAAATATCCAATGATGCCCGACGGACAGAGATCCCAAAGCTAACTTAAGCGACACCGACGGAACTGGCAATTGTCACTGGCGACGAACTGTAGAATTGACCGACGAAACAGAGAGATCAAAAAATGACAAAATATCTAGCTAGTAGAGCTAAAGGATAGACTTAAATGGTTGTTTTATTTGTTTTATTCGACCACAGTTAAGTAAGTGATTTGTACAGTTGGAAAGAAGATAACTATGAGATAAATTAGGAGTTAAAGCCATAAATCAATTTGGCTGGATTGTTTTTCACGCCAAGAATCAAGAATCAAAGAACCTAGAATTAAGGAAAATCATGTCTATTTAAGAGACAAGCATAATTCATTC
>MU224821.1:811130-876896 GCA_018584345.1 Thuja plicata
AGAAGAGGATCATGCAAATTCAGATTTAACCCTTAACAATTACAGAATGATAATACAATAACATGCATACATAGAAAAATGAGAATGACACAATGATTTACCCTGGGGAAAACCTTTCAGTAAAAAATCCCAGCACTCCAAAACCTGCAAAATTTATTAATCAAAACTAATACTATTTACAATACACTTGCAACACAAGTTCTTTCAGGAGATAATTGACACTTGAAGACAAATTTGGTAGCATAAAAATGTTCCAAAAATACACTAACTTCACTCAGATTCGCAACCCTAAAAAACACTTATATCATGCGCTTCACCTTTAGGGCAACTTCCAAAGGTAGTCGTATTAGGGTTTTACCATTCTCCGAGAAAATAGGAACCCCACGATTGCAGAAGAGTGTACAGTACTCAACTGATTAGTTGCCACATTTCTTGCATGTCTTCACCCGTCATTGAAACTTCCACAATTAGCTCTTACAAATATTAATGACCGTCATAGGAATCTATCATAACCGTTTCAGTCATGATTACCTTACACATTGTCCAAAGTGCCGACATTTGGAAAATATCAAATGTAAGGAAATATACAAGGTTGAGACACCTTATTCCTAACAATTGATGCTAAGGAGAAGCTCATGCAATGGTCTGAGAGAAATTTTGAGGCCAAAGTGCTTGAGAAAGTTGCAATATAACTTAATGTAAAAAATGCCACACTTTCTGATTTGGTAAGTAACCTAGAGGAAGTTGTAGAGAATGTTCTTTATTTGTACACACAATTATGTGATGCCAAAATATTTACAAAGGAGAATCAACAGCTTATTGAGAAGCTACAATCAGACATGAAGTTAACAGGACATTCACTGAGCATGGATGCGAGTTCTAGATCTATTCACTTTAACAGGTTGACTCACGCCCAAGGGAGATTAGCTGAGCTCATGGCTAATGATGGAAGAATAAGGGCTAAGATGATTTCAATTCAGATCATTTTGATACCTCATTTGGAGGTCATGCAGAGAGAGTTATCAACTGTAAAAGAATTAGCACAAAGGGAGCCATCTCTGAATATTGCAGAGAGCCAGATTGATCTAGCTGTCGAGCTAGAAATCAAGTTACAGGTTTTGGAGTCTGTCAGAACCAGTTGGGATAATGCATTGGCTATGATCCTACAGATTCATAAACTATTTTTGGATAAGTATGGTTTGACCCCTACTACCCCAGGAGACAAGAGTAAACCAAGGGGGAAATGTAATAATATATAATTAAGGGGGAAATGTAATAGATGCATACAAGGCAAATAATAGAATGATTTTAGCAGAGAAGGTATAACATATTGTTTTGTTATTTTTAGAGTTATATACTTAAGATTATGCTATATGTATAGTGAAGTCTTTATGAAGACCGAGTCATAATCTTAGGGGGAGTTTTTGGTATACTTGAGTACTATTTTTGTCAAGGGATTGAAGAGTCATGAAAAGTTTTTTTTCCAATAATGTCAAAGGGGAGATTGTTGATCTCCAAGTTTTGTTGTCTATTAGTGTCACACACTTAGTCATAATCAAGGAAGGTTGGTCGGTCATCACTGCGACCGAGCCATCCCACTAAGGTCAAGAAATGTAATGACTTGTGTACTATTATATATTAATAGAGTAGTAGTCACTACCGAGAAATTCAGTGGTCTCCGAATACTCAGTAGTTTCCGAGCAGAATGATTGTCGAGTTGCATAGACAGTCAGTGTCGAGTGACAGTTTTGACTGAGCATCAGAGTTTACATACGCTGAGTAAGACACTTTTGCTATATGTATTTGGAATGGTGCAAACACTTAGGTAAACCATTTTGGCTGACTTCTATGAATCATTTAATGATTGTTGAAGATATTTAATGCATTAATTATGCGTTATTTCTGAGATCATTGATCCTTATACAAGCAATGCAACCAATCAAAATTAGGGATGCTTAAGCGGAAAAAGGTGATGAATCTATATCGTTGATCTTGACATGGATATTTCATAAATGATCTATATATGGGATGCTTCAAACCCTAAATCAATGCATGTGTGTGGATGCAGATGTGAAGAGAAGAGACCGGGTGTGTATGCATATTTTGCATATCTGAAGCATAGACTAGACAGAGTGACCGAGAAAAGCAGTGACAGATATTAAAGAGATATATCAGATTGAGAGATTAGTTAAGAGTTGGAAAGAGGAGATCCTTTATCAACATTTATAGTGCAGACCGAAGGATCAGGTAGTGATACATTCTAGCAAGTGAATCATGGTAAATCTCTTAACAGAGTGGCCCTAACAGGCCTTTGTAAATATCTTAACAGAGTTCTTACTTAGATGTAATTTTAAATCCTTTAACAAGGTAGATTGTATAAGTCTGTAAGCTCTTAACAGGGCAGACCCCTCACAGGGTAGATCATCAGAAGTGATAAAACTTTGTAGACCTAACAGACACACTTCATTACTACAGTAGTGAAGATTTGTGGGTGTCATCCCCACCCCAGTTTTACCTTCAAGGGTTTTTGGTTACCAAATCTTTGTGTTATGTGTTCATTATGGATATGACTAGATGTTAGATCTATTACAACATTTCACTTTATGTTTATGAATACATGTTGAATCAGTTTGTTTTAGAAGTGTAAAATTTTTATTGATCTGATTCACACCCCCCCCCATCTCAGTATATCGCTTTCCCATATTAGACTTCCAACATAAATTAGTTGCATCAGCGAATTAGTCATCCATATCATATCACACATCAAACATCAGACATTCTTTGAATCGATGTGCTTTGCACATCGAGTCAAAGAGGGGCATTTTTAGATACCTAAATTTGGTCAAGTAAATCAAATAAATAATGAAGTGAGAAAATCAAGCAAAATCAGAAATTAATTAAATTTTGAAAAGCCTTTGGATTGATTAAATCAAATAATCAAATAATTGTGCAATTGAGATTAATAAATTAAATGCATAGTTAAAATCAAATTAATTCTAACCCATTCAAGGGTGCACATGGCTAAAACAATTCAATTAAACCATTTAATTAATTCCTAATATTTCTCACCCATCACATGGGCAAATCAATTTCAACCAATGAGAATTCAAAGAATGAGCTCACATGGATCAAGCCCAAATTGATCCTACATCACACATATTGGAGTTGCATCTTGACCACTCATTTTGTCCCCTTTTTTGAAACCACCATTTAAATTGTCTTAACCTTTGAGACATTTAACTCAACCTAAACCTAATCAAGGTTAAATCAACTCTACCCCTACCCTTGGGAAATCCTTTAAATAGAGGCTATTTTGAGTGCAAAACATATCACACACATTTATGAGCTAAGAATCATCACTATAGGAATTTTGATTTGGAATTCATAACTTTCATTTTGAGTTCATTTTGCAATTAGTGATCATCTTTGAAGCATTTTAGAGTATTTTGAGCTAAATAGGCATATTCATAATCAAATAGCTTCAATTCTTGTTCTAGAACTTTTATTAATGGATACTTAAGCTAAGAGCATACTATTTTCCTTCCTAGATAGAGAGCCATGAGTTGCTCATTGCTTTATTTCAATTCAATTAGCTTATCATTGTTGAATTTTTTTGAATTGATTAGATAGCAAGCTAATTTCATGAAGGTATGATTTTCATATACACAACAGGGTATAGTTATTTTAATAGAGTACATTCATCTTGTGGGGTTGATCTCCACCGTGGTTTTTCCCTCAACCAGGTTTCCACTTCAAAAATCTTGGTATTATGTGTTGATTAATGTGTTGTTATCTTGCATTCATGTTTGTCATTTAGATATGAGATTAAGCTTATAAGTTGGATAAAGATTTAGAGTTTTGGGACACAAGATATTAGAGAGGAAGGATCCATCCGTGAAGAAAGACTGATTAATGAGAAATTAAAGGAAAATTCAACCAAGACTTTGAATGACATATACATACTACTTCCAAAACCTAGATCACAAACACAATATCATAACAAGATAATATATAAACATCCAACTTACAACATAAATTATATTTTCTTAATCCTCAATAAAACTCCAAAAAAATCCCTACTCACAATTTCTTTAAACAATATTAAATACATAATATTTCTTAAACAATATTAAGTGTAGAAAAACATCTGTTTAATTATAATTAAAAAATAATAGATTTATTATTTATAAAGTTTGCAAAATTTTATTGAATTGTTATTGTACTTTTAGTGAAAGTTTTTACTATCAATGGCTTGTTGAAGTTGTCTTTGGATTGTTTTGTTATAAGGTCAACACCCTTGTTTTGATGCTTTTAATATGAAAAATATATTTGCATAAATTATATTTCAAATATAATAATATACTTAAACATAAAATAATGTAGTAATAAGTTTTCTTTATGTTAATTGAAATGATTAAAAGATTCATCTTCCTATTCCTCTTCTAATGATGAGTGATTCTAAACATTGATCAAATAAGCGCACACACAACTTTACCCCCAAAAAATCATATTCTAATTCATAGATTGTAGAAAATTAATTCCATTTACAACTTAAGGTTATTTTAATTTAATCGAAAAACCACTATATACAATTTTACTTTTACTTTTTAAGAAAATTGAACACAACAATATATACTATTAAAACTTATATGCTACACAACGCACCCAAACACACCTTTAAGAACTCTCTGAGTCTATTTGCTCATGCATCTGGTTATTTCGAATGTACCTATTGTAATTATAGAATTGTTATTCTATTATAAGAATTTGTGACATTTAAAATTATTGACCTTTGTTACAATATGTTTAGATTGATTATCTAATGCTTTAAACAATTTGTAATCTTTTGACTCTCAAAGTCTTATTATAATTTTTTATACATTATTTCAATTAAAAAAACACACCTTAAACAATGATCATACTCTAAAAGAGCTTTAACTATAGCTACAAACTAGCTTGTACTAATTGTTCCTCTACTAAATCTTATAAAAGTGCACAAATACATAACTATTCTAACAACCCTAACTAAAGTTGTAGTCATCCACATGGCTTACTCAACTTTCTAGTCAAAGAATAAAATACATATGAGTAGGTAAGCATTAGAAACGAGTTTGGAGTGGTTCCCACTTTTCATCTAGTAAAGTAGTTGACTATATATGATTCCACAAACCCCCTTACAAATTGAAGGCTTGGAATATTTAACTAAAAGAACACACCAACCCCCGTCAATTTGAAGGCTTGGAATATTTAAATAAAAAAACATTTGTGAATAATTTTTATTAACTAAATAAAGCCGACCTTAACGTAAAAGGCCCCGGGACCATGAAAGTGTCGCGTGAACCCACGCTAGGAAGTCCACGAGCGTTGAGCACAATTTAATTAAGCACTTTATATGAGTGGATTTATAATATTCATTCTAATTTAAAGGACTTATAGCAATAATATTAGTATTGCTTTTATGTTTATTTGAAATTTTATAATTGTATTAAATATATAGTCTTTAAGACTTATTTTATTTATTATTATTTTATTGTTTTAAATTTATATGAGAGGAATTTTGTTTTAATTCAAAGATTATTATGAATAGGTTTGTAGATTTTTTATTATAAGATCATCAAATTTAAAGTTCTTTAATGTGTTATGGCTTTTATTGAGAATTTATGATTCAAAAGAATCACTTATATATATCCATGATAGTATGGCATTAAGAAGACAAAAAATCATCTATCTATAATTGGGCATATCATGGGATGCACCTTAATCTAGATCCTTGCCCAATAGTTTTCCAACGCCTTACTTTGTTGATGAGTCAATTAAATCATTTTATTACTTCACAGTTATAAAATGATTCTAATAAATAATACAATTATTAAACTTTCTCGTTTAAATGACTTAATGTAGGACACATTTGATTATTTAGGCTTGCCCTATTTTAGATTTATGGTGTTTAGACATCATTCATGACACAAAGCATGGAGTAAATCGCCCAACCATTAGGTTGAAGTTGATAGAATCATCTCATTCACCCAACTGACTTATGATCAAGTTTTTCACTCATGTCTGCTAAAGTTATTATGAATTAAAGGGCTCAATAAAATTTATATGAGATCAAAGGTTAGCAATAAAATGCTTAAGTAAAGTTTTTTTGACATGTATTAATCTTATTTAAACCTTTGAGAAATATGTGTGCCTCGGGAGGATAAGGGAGAGCCTATTGATCTCATAAAGACCTTGACGACAATGATGAGCTTCTGGAAAAAGTTTGCCCCTCCCCTATTCATAATACTAAAGATTCTTAGGAGATTAACTCCTAACACTGTTGAGAGTGACAAAAAAGTTCTCCTACTTCAATCCCAAATTGATGACATGCAAGGAAGAGTGAAGGAGTTGGAGGAAAATCTTGTTTCCTTCATGAACACTAAAGTGCAAATGGGGAATGCTATCAGTGTGTTGTGCATTTTTATGGATGACATTATGAGGAAGGCTATCATGGGGCTAGTTTATGGCCAAAGCAAAATCAGAAAAAAATTTAAAAAAATTTAAAAATGCCAGGATAATGAAAATGTGCAAGATGTTGAGAAGATTAACCCAGATGTTGAGTCTGAGTAATGGAGTGAGAACCTATCTCGACTCTCCAAGAATTGGGAGTTGATTACCAATGAATAATGTGTTTGAAGGAGTTGCTCTTCGAGGTTGTTTCCCTCTTGTTTACTCTTGGTGTATTTTTTGCAGGGATGATAATGTTGTTAGTAGCTCAGGGTTTACTATTATTTAGTTTATATCTGATTTAGCGATTAAGTTTTTGCAAGACTTAATAGCTTATATGGCTAATATGGACACTCTATTTATTTTTGATATTTCTTCTAACTCTCGAACCAATAAGACTTCTATTTTGTTTAACACTACTATGAAAATGAATTACATGAAGATTGTTAGTATTAATGGTTATCTGGGGATTAGACATACTATGTATTTTTATTAAAATCTTGAAGCTATAGACGTAGGGGTTTTTTCCTTTTGGCTAATACTGCCAGAAGGTTGGATTGTTGTATTTTGTCTTTTCTTTTTTGTTCCTTTTTTAAGGGATCAAGGCCCCCTTCGTACTGATTTAATAAAAAATGTGTATAAACCAAGCTCAAAATCCACACTGATCTCTTCTCATGGTCTGAATGGTACTATCAAAAGTGTATATAATCCCACATTCTAACTACTACCCTTTGCAACTTGACACACCTTAAAACCCTGAATAAAATTTCACACATCCTTCTGAACTTGCAACCAAAATTAGTGCTCACTCTCCAAAGCTACTGTCTTATCAATGCCAAAATATTCTGACAATCCTCCACTATGCTTCTCCTTAATGAGATTATCTCTGATAGAACTTCTGGGTATACACAACTGACTACCTTTGAATAACATTCCATCCTAAATAAAATAATCTAACCACTTACTCTTGTCTACAACAATAGGTTTTCTACAATCTTTCCAAGGTTTAGTGAAGTATGGATCATCCTCATACAATGTTTCTAACTCATCAAATCCCAATACTATTATCTTCATTTCAGTTAACAAAGCTCTTCTCCTACTCAAGGCATCAAGAACTCTATTTGTCACACCAGTCTTATGTTTCAACACAAATGTGTAGCTCTATATGAACTCAACCCATGTCATATTCTCTGATTTAAATTACCTTGAGTATTCAAGTACTTCAATGCTTGATAATCAGTATACAGTACAAATTCCTTGGGTAACAAATAACGTCTCCATTTCTTTAATTCTTGGATTAGGGCATAAAATTCCTGATCATTCACTAAATATCTTCTTTTAGCATCATTCAAATTCTCATTGAAGTATGCAACATGCCTCCCTTCTTGACTCAAGATAACTCCAATTGTATTTCCACTAGTATCATATTCTACTTGAAATACCTTATTAAAATAAGGTAAAGTTAACACCGATTGTTCAGTCATCTTTCACTTCAGCAATTGAAACCTCCTTTGAGCTCCATGTGTCCAATTAAATTCCTTCCTATCTCCTTGTATAGTTTAAGTCGTTGGTCCACAGATTGAACTGAATTTTCTTATGAACATTCAGTAAAAACTAGTGAACCCATGGAATGATCTTACCTCTCCAACATTCTTTTGTGTAGGCCACTCAACAATGGCTTTCACTTTCTCAGGATCCATCTTCAACCTTCAGCAGATATTACAAATACCAAGTATGCTAACTCTTCTTTCATGAAAGTACACTTCTTGATGTTGATTGGTAACTTCTCTTCTCTTAACCTCTATAATACATTTCTAACATGCATCAAATACTCCTCTTTTCTCTTACTCAAATTCAAGATATCATCCAAATACACAATGACAAACTTACCTAATAATTTCTTCATAACTTCATTCATTAACCTCTTGAATAAACTAGGTGCATTAGACAATCCAAAGGGTATTACCAACCACTCATACAATCCTTCATTTGTCTTGAATGTAGTCTTCCACTCATCACCTTCTCTGGTTTTGATCTAATAAAATTTACTCTTCAAATCTATCTTTGTGAAATATCTGGCTCCACTCAAACAATCCATTAAATCACCCATCCTTGGAAAAGGAAATGATACTTGATTGTGATCTGGTTGATGGCTCTATAATCGATACACGTCCTCCATTGTCCATCTTTCTTAGGTGCTAACTGTATATATGAAAAATATATCTTCATGAGATTAGTTTTTAACATCATCAATTCAACTTTAAAATAACACAATTTAAGCTAATTGAATTGAAAACATAAACAAGAAGCATCTCATGGTTCTCTATCTAGACAAGCTAGTAATATGCTCTCATCTTAGTATCCATTAGTGACAGTCCTAGAATGATAAATGAAGATCTAAATGATGTAATTATGCCCTATTCTATCTCAATTATACTAAAATACTCCATTTAGATTACTATTATGCAAATTCAACAATGGAAAGCTATAATTATGCATTGAATTGCCTATAGTAAGGAAGCTCTAGATTATGGAAGTAAAGTGGTGATTTTCTCTTCAAAATGCATCCTATTTAAAGGATTTCCCAAGGGTAGGGGGTAGAGTTAGGTTGAATATTTTGAATTTTGTTGGAATTGCTTACTACTAATGTTCTTGGCATTCATGTTTTGTCACTAATGTCAACATATGTTTCTTTGGAGGAAGAACCGACTGGTTATTACTGTTGCATGATGACTGACAGAAGTGTACGAATACTGTATGGCTGAATCAGAACAAGCAGAGATAGGGATATGTAGAAGGATGTATGGTGATCTTATTTCTAATGTCGCTTGGATTAATATTTTATATTGGATGAGTTACAAATATTTTAGTGAAGACTGGATACTGGACTGTGACACTGATGTTTGATAGAGTGAGTCTCTGTGTTTTGAGTATATCTTACGGGAGATGATGATTTAGGTTATGTGAGCTTAAGGGATGATATAATACATGTTAAGGAATGTTTTTATGGGTTACAAGTCATATGATTGTTGGTGACGTCAATTGTGGTGTGTATTCTGGAGGAGACCTATTTGGGGCTGACTTCATAGATGTAGCATGTATTGTGGATTACGAGCATGGATTACGGATCTTGAATTATATTTGAAGGGTTTTAAATTATATTTACTTGTTATAGGTGTGTCTTTATTCATTAGACCTGCAAGCTACAACAAAACACTTCAATATGTCATTAGATTAGTGATGAAAACATGAAATATTAGATGAAAAGCGCATAGAAATCACCAAAAATGACATATTGTTTCCTATCTAAGAAGAGTATGATAAATGCTATAATTGCCCTCAAATTATGCATAAATCAGTGACATATACAAGCTAAATTCCAAAGCAAAGTTCATTTTAAGTGCACCAAAAGAATGTTTATGAAATTATGTGAAGAATGAACTAAGAATGCATTTAGATTTCTACAAAATTAGAGCAACATAATATTACTTTCAAATTCTAAAATTAGGGGCCCATTGAGCTCAAAATTCATTCCTTTTATAGAATAATTTGAGGAATGAGTGGTTAATATTGATTTGTGAAGAGAGGTGGAGATTGAATCTTTGGTGATCCATGTGAGTGATCCAAGTGATTTAACTCTCATTGGCTAATGGATTGACTTTCCATTTTGAAAGCGAGGAGTTGTAATTAGGAGATTTATTTAATTCCCTTTAAATAATTAATTTAGGCAATTATTTAATTATTTTGATTTGATTTAAACAGGCTAATGTAATTAATGTGAGTTAGTGATGAAATCACTTTGATTTTTAGGAGATTAAATTAATTTTAATGAATTATGCCAATATTTGAGTAATTGTCTTGACATAATTACAGGTATGATCACACTTAGGGAAAATAGGGTCTCTAGTTAGTGTAGACCAAATTAGGGTGGTCACATTTGCCCCTCTTTGAATTAATGTGCAAGCAGCACATTGATTCAAAGAATGTCTGATGTTGACTTCAGAAAGTTTAAGAATTCTGCACTTGATTGAATGAAATGTCTGATGAGATTAGTCTCAAATTTGATCGAACTAAGACTGATAGTATCAAATTTGAACTTGATCGAAAAAAGGTCAATAAAACAAAGATATAAAGATACCAATTCTGAACTTGATTGAACGAAGGTCAATACGAAGCTGCTGAGAGCTGCGAGGTATCAATTTTAAACTTGATCGAATGAGAATTTATAATACCGACTCTGAACTTGATCGAACAAAGGTCAATACAAAGATGTTAAGAGCTTGATAAAAATCTAAGAATTTTTAGACATAGATATCCGACTTGTTTATCTTTGAAGCCTTCTATCCAACAGTCCCAACTTGATCGAAGGAAACTGCCATGCCCCTAGTCTTTTGATGATGAAGTCAGTTTTCCTGCTTTTTGAGTAAGATTTTGATTGATTTTAAGTGTGATTATGCCCCCTTGAAAACAAAATTGAAAGAAATATAATAAAGTCCCTTTGTAGAATGATATATCACTCAAACAAATTGATTGGATTGAGAAAGAATCAATTAGAAGAGGTGATGAAGTGAAGGTGTGTTAAGAGAAAACACAATTTTACCAAGTCGACTATCTGAAAATGTAAATTTTGAGTCTGATAAAATGATGTAGGACCAAGATTTTGATGAATAATGTGCAATTTTTTGATAGAGAGCCCATAAAAATGATTGTGTAAAGCTTGCAAATCATTTTCTAAATATATAGAGCAATTCTGCATTTGAAGGATTGTAAATTCTAATTGTGTTGTTAAAAAAGTCAACTGCACATTCGATTTTGTTCCCAATAGATCTGAGAAGAACAAAATTGAATTTTGATAGTCTAGGAAGAGATCCGGATCTTTGAGACAGCTCAAAAAGGTCAATATAAGTGTTAAAAATCACTCTTTACTCATTCATTTTCACTTTTATCCTCAACAAATCTAGAGCTCTGCAGAGAAGATGGTGGTCCCCATGGAGAAACATTGATTCAAGCTAGCACATCGACACTAGCGCCCGACCCATTATGCATAGATGGTGAGTACATCGATACCTACTTGTTTATTCTTTTTATTTTTTATTTTGTCATATTTTGCAGTAGTTAGGAGCCTTTAAGATTCTAATCGCATCCCGTGTCCTGGATCGCTTTCGGTCAATCCTGCATCACATCTGGTTTTCTTATAGAATACCGGGTCACATCCTGTCAATTTAGGATCATATCCCATTAGGTAGAGTTGCATTTTTTTTTGTAAATTTTCACCCATCCTTTGAATGTGTCACATCTTGTGAAAACAGGATCGCACCTTGTATCCTGTGTTGCATCCTATTAAAATAGGATCGCTTCCCATATTCCCCATTGCATCTAGTAAATCATGCATCACATCTAGTATGCAAGATCGTACCCAAGAACAACAGTGTCATTTTCTTTTAAGAGTTAGTGTCTTTTCAATTTGACTATTTTCCCTCTTTTTGAAGGCCAAAAAGACTTAACTGTTAGATTTTTTGTGTAGTTGCCTTAGCTAAGATACTGATGTAAACTCGTAAATGTGTTCTTTGAGAAATTGATTTTGAGGTTGTGTCTTTTCGAGGACCTCATCCTTCATGAGTCCTTGCCTTATCCCGATTATTGACAGATGTTGAGCTGCAGATTATAGGGTGTCTTGGATTGACATCACTGATAGATTTACCTGATATTAGGGTAAATCAAGGGTTGTTGACTACTCTAGATGAGAGATGGCATTCAGAGCACAACACCTTCCATCTCCTGAATGGAAAGATGACCGTCACCCTAGAGGATGTGTGGTGGATTATGCATATTCCAGTTATGGGTTGAGAGGTACGGTTCGAGTCACACTCTGCCATAGCAATTGCTTATGCATAGAGATACTTTACAGATCCGTCTACAGTCCTTTATTATCTTACTTGGGACTACATGTGTGATCACTATGATCGATTACCTGTTTATCTTACTGGACTGATTAAAGGTATCCTCATGCCTAACAAAGGTCAACACAGATTCATGTATGGCTGGGTAGAGACATGAGAGCAGATGGTCATCTCTTCATGCAAATTTGGCTGGGTAGTTGTATATTAGCCCACATGTACAAAGATTTACATGAGATTGTCTATGAGTACTCTCGGAGTATGACTATTGGGATATTGATATTATAGATCTGGGCCTAGGAGCACATCTCAGTTACATGACCGATAGTCGTTAGACAAAGAGCACTTGAGAAACCATATGTGTACATGTATTTAGGATTCATCCAGCAGCCCCATCTGGGTAAGCTGGAATAATGGCGCCATGTTTTTGATGACATCACAGTGGTCGACAAGAGGCCATACTTAGATTGTGAGGAGTGGAAATCAGATAGGTGGCATATGCCTTATTTTTTCAAAGTAGATATTTGATTTTTCATACCTAGTACATTATTGAGAGATTTATTGTTACTTGTGTGCTGAGGCAGTATGGCTAGATTCAGGGTATGTCACAGGACTTAATAGCTTATGCACGCATCCGTGATGAGGAGCCTCAGTGGGGATCCCTGTTGGCTTATGAGACTACATAAATGGAGATTAGTTAGATGGTTGCAGTGGGATGGGATTACCTTCCCAATGTTACAGATGCTAGGTGCATGGATATGTATCTTGCACATTTATTACAGTTTCCCTTTTCTCAGTTTACAACACCAAATGATGTTGCATCACGTATAGAGGATTCCCTTAATTATGATCTCATAGATGATAGACTAGTGAGAGGCAGAGGTGGATCTCAGAGAGATGGGTGAGGTGGGGGTGGCAGGGATGGTGGCAAAGCTAGTAGATGCCCTCCCCAAGATAGAGGTCATAGACATGGACGAGATGATAGAGAAGATAATAGAGATGATAGAGGTGGTGGTGGAGTGGGTGGCAGTGAGGAGGGAAGGCATATGAGATTCAGATTCATGCTTCCCACATATGGATCCAGGTCCTTTGCAGTAGAGAGCATCAAGGTAGGTGCCAAAAGGAGGGGGTGGACCTCCTAGAAAGGATCCTCCTAGGGATACTGAAAGAGATACTAGTAGGGATGGAGATGCATTTTCATAGTGCCAAAGAGAGCGAGAGTAGCTCAGAGTTCAGATCACCACCTTGGAGACTTTTTAGGAAGATAGGGACAGATAGTTGGATGTTATGAGATCAAAGAGAGATGTCCATGCCCGTACAACTACTCATCAGGGCTAGAGAGTTGCGTATTACTTTTCTCTATATTGTGTCATAGTGCCATAGCCAAAAAGAGCTCCTTTATATTCCATAGTTACACAACAGTCAAAGGGAGCTATGCCTCCACCATATCATCATGCAAGAGTTGATGCACCACCTCCTCCTCCTCCAGATCAGGGAGAGGGTGGGAGTCAGACCTGAGTTATTTATGATATCTGAGATATTTTTGTATATTGATCTTTCTGAGATCACCCATTGTATTGCAGACTCTTGATACTTGTGTATATGGTTCATCATGATCACACAGATAATTTTTGTAGACAGTTCCACATTTTTTATCTGAGTATTCACTGATATATATATGTCTGAGATAGTTGTTCTGATTCTAATAGGTGCATGGGTTCTCTTTATTTGATAGATGTTGAGATTGATGTACATTATGACTATGTACTTGGTCTTTGATGATTTAGAATAGATTCATGTGATGAAATCATTTATGCTCTTTGATTATTACTGATATATAGATGTGTTTGAATAATTCTAGATGAATATGCAGATGTATGTTTTTGAGATTTTCTTTATGCAAATATATGTATGGATGCACTTAGGATGTAAAAACAAATGCAATGCTTGAATGCTTTGTTTTTGTATTTTCTCTTTCATTTATGAATGCAAAATGAATGCCATGGATATGAAACGACATGAATATATCAGTAACATAGATTAAGTAGTCAAACTTGGATTTTGAATGAACCAAGAAATCATTTTGAGCTCAAACCCTTATTTTGTTTTTTGTAAAATGAATCATGCAATGAATCTAAATGCATACTTCTAGGATTGTCACTGATTTTAGCATTTTAATCATCATTGGGTGTTTTTGTAACGGACATCATCAGATAGTACAATTGTCACTAATACCCAAAAAGTATCATGAAAATATAAATACTATGTTTATTGGATGCAATGTAGAAAAAAAAACTAAGCATCAAGGCATAGAGGCCAGGATGACTTGTCATTTATCTCTGTTTGATTTAAGAATCATCTTCTATTCAAGTGTAATGTAAGATATGTAACCCAAAATGACCTTTAATATTCATATCCTTGGGTACATAATGTGTTGTACACCTTACTTAGAGTTTGATTTAGAAACAGATAAGGAAATTGGTTCAACCTCACCGTAGTTAACATATAACAAAGATCGAGATATATGCAGCTATCCACTTATGTTGGCATCTCTTCCCATAAATATCCAAGCTACGTGAAATTTATAGGATCATTGAAACAATCACCATACACAGAAACCCAAGAAAATGTTATGCCCCTGTCCTTGCGACTCTTTGTCTTTGAATCGACATCATGGAGTAACTTGGAAGACATAACCAATCAAAAATTGATAATCAATAAAAGAAAATTTTTAACTGCTTACATGCCCCTAGTTTGAAACATCATCAGAACACAGAAGAGTCATAATCAAGCCAAGCTCAGTTTATATACTCTTAAGTGGTATTGAGAAAATACCATTGATTCAATTTTCAATAAGTAGAGAAATCAGCAATTGCAACTTGGAATCAAGCAATATGTTTGTATGGCTGAGTAAATGAGATAAAATTTGTCAACAATTGCATTCCAATGTAGTTTTTAAGGAACATTGTTTGATTAAAGTTTTGAGAAACACTAGTATGATTGAAGTGTTGAGAAATACTAGTATGATGTCTGTTATAGGTATGTGGTGTTTAAGAAACACCCTTGTTTGTGAGAGTGATGTTTTGATGCAAGTATTAAGAAATATTGTTTGTAGTGGAAAACCATCCTAGACAAAAACCTATGACAACCTAGCAAACGTAGACAAAACATGCTAGCAGAGATGCCCCCAATGCAAAAGGACTATTCCTAAGACGCAAATGCAGACAAATCCTAGGCAAGGATAGGACATTTGTAAGGAATTCAAAGTCAACCGATAGCACATGTGTGATCCTGAAAGATTAGTATCAACATTGTATTGATAGATGGAGCACATAGTACAAGTGACGCCTGTTTGCCAAGTTTTCACCACTCAAAAAAGCTTTTTATTTTTTCTACCAAGACACTTGTTTGCTAAGTTTTTGCTAAGGTACTTTTCTATTTTTCAATGTTTTTTATTCTTTTTTCTTTTTTTCTCTTTTTTTTGTTAGTATCAAGGTGCCTGTTTGCCAGGTTTTTACCAAGAATACCTTTTTATAGGACTTTTTCACTATTTTTGGCTTCTTTAGGATCAATTTTCTTATTTTTTTGGTATTTTCTGATAACTCTTTCCACTTTAGAGGCCCTTGTAGCCAGATATCAAGCGTAGAACCACTTCAAATGTAGGGTATTTATGGGATTAGGAAGGACATATCCCTCAGGTGTAGCTAATAGATAGGCTCCAGTCCCAAAAGTTCTTTTTATAAAAAAATGCCCCAGCCACTTGGGTTCAAACTTGCCCTTTTGTTCTTTGTTTGGTTGATTTTAGGATTCTCTCTTAGAATGAGATCCCCCACTTGAAATTCTCGTGGCTTTACTTTCTTGTTGTACCCTTTTGACATTATTTTCTAGTACACTTTGAGATGATCAGACGTATGTTTTTTGTGCTCATCTAGTAGTTCTAGTGCATGAACCCTATCAATGCAGTATTGTTCATTTGTAACAAGACCTTCGAGAGATACTCACAAAGATGGAATTTATACTTCAATGGGTAGCAGTGATTCTATTCCATAGAATAGAGAAAATGGCATGGCTCCTGTCGGTGTTTGGATATTGATTCTATAGGCCCATAGTGTCGGATTTAGTTGCAAATGCCAGTCTCTGCTAGACTTACTCACAGTTCTATGTAAGATTTTAAGAATGTTCTTGTTTGAAGCCTCAGCTTGTCCATTACCTTGAGGATAATATATTGAAGAAAAATGTTGAGTGATATGAAACTGTGTACAAAGGTCCTCGATATCTTGGTTTTTAAACAGACCCCCATTGTTTGTTATAATAGAAGAGGGTATCCCATACCTAAAGATGATGTAGGTCAAGATGAAAATAACAACTTGTTTGCCAGTGGCTTTGATCAGCGGCACTGCCTAGACTGACTTAGTGAAATACTTAGTGGCTGTAATGATGTACTTGTGTCCACTTGAAGAATTAGGATAAATCTGTCCAACAAGATCAAAGGCCATTGCTGAAATGGCCAGTGTGTTATAAAAGGTATGAGTTCTCTGGCTGGAGCATGGATAAGGTTTCCATGTGTTTAACATTTGTGACATGTTTTAGAAAATTGCATGACACTTTTTTCCATTGTAGGCCAATAGTATCCAACTCTTAATAGTTTCTTAGTCAATGAAAAGCCATTCAAGTGCGATTCACATACACCTTCGTGAACCTTTGTTAATGCGCGGTCAGACTCTTCTTGTTCTAAACACCTAAGAAGCATTCTGTCAAGACCTAATCTATATAAGTTAGTAGCGATGAGGACATAACGCGATGCTATCCTAATTAAATCTCTTTTTTCATTCCTAGATAAGCCATTAGGTGGGTTTAATCAGTAAGATAAGCAATTATTTTGGCATATCAGGATTGGTCTTGGGAATTTAAGGTACAAATCACTTGGGATTTAGGTGTATCAAAGACTAGAAAGGATAATTCCTCCACCAAGAATTCATAACAGAATTGGTGTTCTTCCAATTGTATCATGGATGCTAGCGTAGCCATAGCATCTACAACTTTTTTTTTGTTCTTGGAATTTGTTGGAATGTGATGAAAACAAAGTAATTTTTCAAATATTCTACCAGTTTCTTGTAAGGCATTAGTTTCTCATGTTTTTTCTGATAATCACCATTTACTTAGTTGATAATGAGTTGAGAGTCACCATACACGTATAACTCTACAATCTTCCATTCCATAGCAAGCTTGAGTCCATTCACCAATGCTTCATATTCTGAGATATTATTAGTGCATGGAAACAATAGTTTATATGCCTTAGGTATCTTGTAGCCTTTTGGAGTGATAAATAGTACCCCTGCTCCAGATCCTTGTTGTGTGAAAGAACCATCAAAATACATATTCCTTAGATATTTAGTTAAGTGCATGATTCTCTCATCTGGAAATTATATGATCAAAGGTGCATCATCTTGCAATGGTGAATCAGCTAGTTGATCTGCTAGGAATTTTCCTTTGATAGCCCTTCTATCTACATACTTGATATCAAATTCAATTAGTATCAAGACCCATTTTCTATTCTTCCTATCAATGCTATTTTACTCAAGAGGTATTTGAGAGGGCCAATTTTTGCAATAAGTTTCACTGTATGGGAAACAATGTAGTGTCTCAACTTTTGGAATGCAAAAACAACCACTAAGAAATCTTTTTCAATGATACTGTAGTTGAGTTCATAAGACACCAAGGTCCTGCTGATATAATAAATTGCCCTTTCCTTTTTGTTTTCATCCTCTTGTGCTAGCAATACTCCAAGCGATGTAGCCATAGCTGAGATATAGAGTACTAATGGTTTTCCATGAATAGGCACCATAAGAATAGGAGGATTAGCTAGATAATATTTTAATTCTTGGAAATTGTTTACAGAGTGTTCATCCCATTTGAAAGTAACACCTTTATGTATCAATTTTGTGAAAGGTTGCTCTCTATCTGTTAGTTGGGACATGAATCTTCTGATGGAATGGAGTCTTCCTTGAAGTGCCCTCATTTGACTGATATTGCAAGGAGGTGACATTTCCATTATAGCTTTTACCTTTTTGAGGTCCACCTCAATTCTTTTAGATGAGACAATAAACCCTAAGAGTTTCCCTGAATGGACTCCAAATGTACATTTTTTTGGATTAAGCCTTAGTTGAAATTGCTCCATTCGATCTAGTATCTTTCTCAAGTCTTCAATGTGAGTTGTTATTATCTTTGACTTGGCTAATGTATCGTCCACATAGTCCTCCATGTTTTTTTGTATCATGTCGTGGAAAATTATTGTCATAGCTTGTTGATATGTAGCCCTAGCGTTCTTTATCCCAAATGGCATGACGTTCCAGAAAAATGTTCCCCATGCGCATGTAAATTTTGTATTTTCTTGGTCTTTAGGAGCAATCTTTATTTGGTTATAACCTGAGAATCCATCCATGAGTGAATACATTTGATATCCTTCTCTGAGATCTATAATCATTTCAATATTTGGCAATGGGAAATCATCTTTAGGACAAGATTTGTTTAAGTCCCTAAAGTCTATGCAAATTCTGATAGACTTACCTATTTTAGAAATTGGTACCACATTAGAAATCCATCCTGTATAAGCGATGACTCTTATGAATCCATCCTTTAAGATTTTTCCAGCTTTGCTTTGACCAATAATGCCACATATGGGTGCATCTTTCTTAGTTTTAGTTTGATGGGTTTAATTCTAGGAGCCATAGATAAGTGATGCTTTGTTAACCCAAGATTGAGTCCATGCATATTAGTATAAGACCATGCAAAGTTAATCTTCTTCTGTTTGAGGAATTCAATAAACTATATATTTTCTTCTTCTGATAATGATTGTGCTAGGTGAACAAATTGAAGAGATTTTGTTGTTCCCAAGTTAACTATTTGTGTTGTTTCTATAAGCACTAAAGATCTTTATTGAAATTCTTTAGGGAGGATATCAAGAATCTCATCTTTTGGTGCCTCTGAGAGGTTTTCACCATCATATACATATATATATTTTTACTATTTTAGAATCTAATACTGCCACAACGTGGTTTTCACCATCAGTTCTTTATTTCTTTTTACTTTTCAATTTATGAATAAGAAACTTGATATCCTCCTCTATTAGGTTCACACTCCTTGCATTGGTGGAAGAAGGATAGGGTTCACAAGCATTTAGATTATAGGCCAAAGTATAGTCATTGGGAAAGTTCACGATAGGAGTAGGGTCTGAATTGGTCCAATCAATAAGGTTGGGGTTTACCAAGGATAATGATTCAGATTTTTGCAAGGACAACATCATGTCAGCCTCAAGACTATTAACTAACAAGACATTTTCTGTTAAGTCAGCTTCAATAGGGTTTAGATCATTAAGAGTCGAATCGTCATTATTAAGGTCATTGTTAGTAATATGCAGACCTAACTCTAGTGACTCATCAGTCGAGCTTTCTCTTTCTTCTCTTATCATATTGAAACTCATATCTTGTATCCTTTGAAGTTATTCTAGACCTAGTAAGACACCAGTGTCTTCATCAATAATCCTAGGCATTGCTACCTCATTTGATTATGTGACAACAGTAGTGTTATGGGAAGTGTTAGAAATTTCTCCTCTCTCCAATAGAGGTGCAAATTTATGAATTACATCTACCTCAATGTCCATGGTAGCATCAGACATGTAATCCCATTCATAATCATGTGAGTCTGTCATTTCATCATCAGATATGTTTAAAAACTCAGCAATATTTACCTCATGTACCCTATTAGCTATTTGTGGATCAAAGTGTGGTAAATCTAGGAAATGTGAAATTGTCACCAGTTTCCCCCAGTTAGGATGTAAATATTTTTGTTGGGGTATTTCTTCATGAGTTTCTTCTAGTTGTTGGACTTTTGGAGAGTCTTCTTTGTCTTCCTCTACTTCTTGGACATCAGTTTGTGACAACAAAGGAACATGATGCTCTAGTTGTGTTACAAAAGCAGGTACATATCTTTCTCCTTGATATTCAAGATCCTCAATAACAATGTGTAATAATATTTCATATTTCCATGGTACAAGTTGTATTTCTTCTTCTTCATCATCACTTCCTTTGTTAAAGATTGGACAATCTCTTGAGGTAGGGTGTTCTAAATTGTTGTTGAAACCTAACCCTATTTTGTCTTTGGCGTCTCTAAATTCCATTTGTACAATCTCAATGAGTGCTTTTCATTTATTTCCTAGAGGTCCCTTCCCTTTTTATCCCATTTGTTTAAGAATTTCATAACGTTTTCCATACTTTTTGGGAGATATCTCAACATGTCTTACCTCATTTTCTCTCTCTTCCTCTTTATAGAGCCAAGCCAAGACTGCTTTATCTTCTTTTTCATCCTCTTGAGAATTAGAGGCTCTAACCATAACCAATTGGTTTTTGAATGTCTTGTTGTTTAAATTTAGTAGGTGTGAAATATGAGAAGGGTTTCCCATAAGATCTTGGAGACACAAGAATGTTAGCCAATGATGGCATCATGTCTAGTTTGTATTGCCCCATGCTAGTTTCTTCAAGTTTTAGTGTCTTTCCAAAGCTTCTCATCACCATATATTTAGAGGTTTCAGGTGGGAATTATCTTGGGACTTCCTTATTGTGAGGAACCATGTTGTTTTCTTTAACATTGTTGCAAGTGTAGCTTGAATCTATAGGAATTGTCACTTCTACCATATTGTGTGGGAATTTGATGCATTGATGGTAAGTAGATGGCACTAGCATTTCATGTATCCAAGGTCTCCCTAATAATATTTTATAGGCCAATGCTAGATCAAGATCTTGAAAAATCACATTGCGTTCAATTGGTCGTATTCTGATTGGTAAACAATGAGCCCTTTGGATGAGCTTTCTTCTTCATCGTAAGACTTGATGGTTATCTTACTTCTTAAATCAATTATTTGTTCTGAAAGACCCAATTTTTTTATTAGATTGAGAGTACATATATTCAACCATCCACCTCCATCTATCAATACACATTTTACACCATTTTATGGATCAAGACTTCAATGTGAAGTGGTTGGTTATGCATATGAGTCAAGAATTTTTCATCTTCCACTGAAAAGGAGAGGTAATGTGGAGCTGATATGTGATTGACCATTTCCTGAAACTTGTCCACATCTTTGTCTTTTGGAATATTTTTAGAATGTAGGGCTTGTTCAAGAAATTCTCTATGCACTAAAGAGAACTTTAATAACTCAAATATAGAAATTTGAGCTGAGGTTCTTTGTAATTTGTCTACCAAGTTATAGTTAGCAGATGGTATAGTAATTGTTTGTCTTGTCATTGCTAGTTTAGGAACTGTGACAATAGGTTCTTTAGAGGATGTCACTTTCTTAGACAAGGAGTTAACTCCTTTAATCATGACTTGTGCTTGGATTTGAGTTACCACGTTCGAATGTGTCAATTTGTCTTTGACACCTTTAATAGTGATCACATTGATTGATTCACTTTTTATGTCCAACATATTGATCACATTATCATTATGAGAGTAGGTGTAATTGAATTCATTTCCCTTTCCTTTAGAAGCTTCCCCTTTTTCATAGGTAGGGAATGGTTTTTTATATGTCGTGTGATCTTCATTAGAGGTATGTCCTTCCACTTTGATATTTCTTCCCTCAATGAGGTCTTGTATAACATGTTTGAGCCTAACACAGTAATTAGTCTTATGTCCTTTGTTCTTATGAAAGTCACTATAGGCATTATCATTCCACAACCTTGGTTTAACTTCTAGTTCCCATGGGTTTGACTCCAGTATTGTGAGGACTTTTTTATCCAAGAGAGTCTGCAAAATTGTCTCAATAGGTTCTCCTAATGGAGTAAATGTTCTTTGAGGTCTAGACGTCCATGCTTTACTCATGTTGGTATCATTGTTTTCTCTTGGTATTGTAGTTGTTACCTTAGCTTCTTTGCTTTCTTGTAAGCTAAGCTATTTGTTAGATTAAACACACTTGGTTTAGCGTTTGCATTTGATGCTTCCACCACTCCATCACTAACAACATTCTTGTTCTTGTTCAACCATTTAGGTTTTTTGTTATATTTGTTAGATTTATTGTCACTTTAGAGTGTGATCTCTCCCTTCTTGACTATAACGTCTTCGACATGAATAGCGTTCTTGATGATTCTATCAAAACTAGAGAATATTGCATTTGTAAAGCATAGTTTATTTTGGGTACTAAGTTATTGATAAAGATTTCCATCTTTTCAGATTTGGGTATTTCTCTTGAGTACCTTACAAATATTATCCTCCACCTTTGTAAAAAGTGTGTAAAGGATTCACCCATTCATTGTTTCATGTTGCAAAGATCCATCATGGTTACGTTGTGTTGTATGTTGTAGGAGTAATGCTGGACAAATAGTTGAATCAACTCCTCAAAAGATTGTACACTTGGTGTAATTTTGGAGAACCATTCCATAGCATTTACACCTATACTTCCCATAAATAGCCTTATTAGATAAGTTGGTTCATGCATGTACTCTATGCTTAGGGCACAAAATTATCTAAAATGGTCATGTGGATCCATTTCTCCCATGTATTTGTCATATTTGGGTCATGCCATATTAGGTGGAAATGGAACCATGTTTAAACTCTTGTCAAAAGGAAATGGGCATATGTGTTCCAAAGAGTATTTCTTCGTTGATTTATTCTTTTCTTGCTTGAGTGTCACAATTTTTGTTTGCATTTGGTATAATTGTTTGGAGAGAATTAAAATAGGTGTTTGTATTTCTTGTTCCTTCAATCTATCAACATCATAGTCTTTGGGAAGTTTGACTCCAACAGAAGATAAGTGTCCAATGATATTTTCCAAGGTCTTTTGGAACTTTCTACTTTGTTTGAGTTTGTTATAATCCTCTTCTAATATGTCTTCATCACTATCTAAATCAAACAAAGGATGACCATGATTTTGTTCTTCTTGACTTTCTCTATCGTCATGGTCTTGGCTATATTCCTCAAAAGCTGCACTCCATTCGTGATGAGGTGCATCCATTTTGGGTGAGTCTTGATCAAATAGGGGATTGTGAGGTATCTCTTCTTGTTGAAACTTGAGTAATCTAGGAGGTCTCTCTGATTTTTCAGCAAGGTATTGATTACGTCTTGTGTTAACCATGAAAGGTGGGTCTCAACTTTGTCAAAAGTATTCCAATTATGTCAATATGATTTCCAATTTGTCCAATATTGGTGTTTCTAGGTTGTGAAATAGTGTATGTGTTTGTTTAGACTAATTGACTCCAGCATCAGAGGCTTAGAATGCCCTGATAGTGAGCTGGGAATCAAGATGTTTTGCTGAGTGAAAAGACCACACATTTTGGGACCAATTGTGAGAATCCAAAAGGACATGCAAGGTAGACTTCTAAATAAGTTGTGAAACAGTGACAGGTAGACCAGCAAGAGCAATAGGACCAGACTAAAGAGCCAAAAGGGTATCCAAAACTACTGAGCTTCTGAGGGTGACATATGTGCAAGTACCCACTATCCTAAATGTGACTCCCTAAATGCAAGCTTTGATATACATGATACGAGATGTTGTTGACTAAATGCGAGCTTCTTTCCCACATGCGATCCAGAAATCACTACATGCGAGAAAGTTCCCTAGATGCGAGCTTATGCAACCAAATGTGACTTGATAATAAATAGATGTGAGCCTCTGATGGTTTTGCAAGTTTTGTGCCAGTTTGTCTCAAAGTACATGAAATTTTTTCTAACCATAGAGTCTTTCTGAGACTTTCCAGAGTGTTTTTGAACATGTAAGTCAGTGAGTTGAAAATTGTTGATTTTTTGAGGAATTTATCTTCTTAGTACATTTTAAGATACATCAAGCAATGTTCATTAGGTGACCAAACACATCCCTATTCCCTAGATACTAGGCATAGAATGAAAATATTTGCTTGTAGACTCAGGTACACACTCACATGGTAATCTGAATATGATCATCTCCAAGTTTGCAATGGCTCCAGTCATGATGTCATATGAGCCAACTCCAAATGCAAGTGAGGGCACAAAATGATGAGTCTCTTGGGGAAATTACTATTTTCCTTGCACAAATATTATCACCCTTTTGGAGATAAACTGGGTTGTTTTGACTACAAGTGTTGATTATTTGTGGGCATATGTTCACAATCATCCCCCATAGAATTGCACAAGGAAAAATTAAGGCGTATAGCCCTATGAGTACTCAAATGTGTGTAGTATCGCAAGTGAGATTCAAGAGGCTCCACTCCACACACACCTAAGCATGTCCAAGGAATGATTTCAAAATTTCCAGGACAAAACTGACTACGTCTTCGAGGCTTTGGCCTTCAAGGAATCATTTTGATTATAGTGAGATGGAAGGGCTGGCGTTCACCTGTCCTCACTTGGGTTGTTCCCGGGAGGTTTTTTCCTCAACCGGTAGGCCCTCTAATGTTTTGAAAGGAAATAAAAGGATTGGCAACTTAGGAGTCTAGATTCTTGATTCTTCATAAGAATAAGTGCATACTCTCCTATCCATGTTGTTTTATCCTATAAGATCATCAAGCAAGTTCATTCCCTCAGATTTTATAACTCAAGACTTAATCCCCCATAACGAGTTTCTTATTTTCCAACTTGGGAAAAGAGCTTAATCCCCTAGTGAGACCAAGAAATGTGTTTAAATCTGATTATTTAAGTGCCTATTTTAAGAACTTTGACAAAACATGTTTAAACAAATTTGATTGTTCAATTACTTTAAATTTAGCAAATTTGATTGTTCAATTACTCCAAATCCTAATCAAATGCTAAGTTGATTTTTGACTTTCTGATTTTCCATAAAGGAAAAGAGCATAATCCTCTAATCAATTTATCAAAGGATAGAAAATGTGTTTAAGATTTGAAAATTTGCAAAATAGAGTTAAGTTGATCGCTTTAGGCAACCTGCAAACCACTAGTTAATAGTTTTCCTCCAAATTTTTGATAAAAAAGTCTTTGACAACAATCTGCAATAAATTCTTCGGCTGCTCAACATCCAAAAATAGTCAAAGTTAGCAGATTAGTAATCAAATTTCAATAATTTCAAGGCAGCTAACCAAATGTGACTGCATTTACCAAATGTGATACAAGAAATACAATATGCAATTAATGATCCCGAATGCGAGCCTTTACAACTAAAGGCGATTCAGAAATTACCAGATGTGAGCCTTTACTGGATGCAATGTGAGATTAGAAGGATGTGATTGGATAAATCTTGGATGTGAGGCTCTTTCCCAGATGCGAGCCTTTGCAACTAAAGGTAATCCTTGGTCACTAAATGTGACTCTATACTTGAAAATAGAGAGCACAAATGAGTGAAAATGACTTAGAAATAAGGAAAAATCTTAGGATTTTCCCCAGAGTGGGCACAAAAAATGTGTATATTTATTGGACCTACAAGTTGCAACACAATACCTCAATATTTCATTAGATTAGTGATCAAAACATGAAAGATTAGATGAAAAACACCTAGAAATCACCAAAACCAACATATTGCTTCCTATCTAAGAAGAGTTTGATAAATTCTATAATTTCCCTCACATTATGCATAAATTAGTGACATACAAGCTTAGAGTAGAAGATTCAAATAGAATTCAAGCTAAATGTGAAAGAAAAGTTCATTTTAAGTGCAACAAAAGAATGTTTATGAAATTATATGAAGAATGAACTAAGAATGCATTTAGATTTCTACAAAATTAGAGATGCATAATATTACTTTCAAATTCTAAAATTAGGGGCCCATTAAGCTCAAAATTCATTCCTTTTATAGAAGAATTTGAGGAATGAGTGGTTAAGATTGATTTGTGAAGAGAGGTGGAGATTGAATCTTTGGTGATCCATGTGAGTGATTCAAGTGATTTAACACTCATTGGCTAATGGATTGACTTTCCATTTTGCAAGTGAGGAGTTGTAATTAGGAGATTTATTTAATTGCCTTTAATTAATTACTTTAGCCAAGTATTTGATTGTTTTAATTTGATTTAAATAGGCTAATATAATTAATGTGAGTTAGTGATGAAATCAATTTGATTATTACGAGATTAAATTAATTATGATGATATTTAAGTAATTGTCTTGACATAATTAGGGGTATGATCATACTTAGGGAAATAAGGGTCTCTAGTTAGAGTATACCAAATTAGGGTAGTTACAATTTATGAACCATAACTGATTGAATGTTTGAAGATGTTAAGTTGATAATCATGCAAGACATTAAATCAGTTAATGTATTATATTGTCATTGATGTCAACTTGATATAATTTGTATGGTCATGGAAATACTGCCAAAGAATTCAAAGAACCGATGAATCAAAGGCTATGCTATCAGTAATGCATACAAGTCAAGTATTCAAAAAGTGACTATATACACCGACAAAGTGCACACCGACGGTCATAGTAAAAGAGAAAAGTCACAGTGTTACCCGACAAGAAAATGCATAGAATTAACGATGAGCTAAGTCACATTTTTTCCTGATGAGAAAAGCACATTGTAACTCGACAAAAAAAATTACAATGTTCCCTAATGGACGGATATCCCAAAGACAACTAGATTCACACCGACAGAACAATCAGTTATCACCGATGACTAATTGAAGTGTTGACCGATAGAAAAGAGAGTTTAGAAAAGACAAAATGTTTAGCTGTTAAGAGCTAAAAATAGACTTAACTAATACTTATCATTGTTTTAATCAACTAGATAAAGCCGAGGATAAGTAAAATATTTAAAGCTACTTTGTCCAGTTGGAAAGAAGATATCTTTGAGATAAAACTCGAGTTTTGCTTTAAATCTAATTGGCAAGAATTGTGGATCACACCAAGAATCAAGAAAGCCAAGAAATGGTGAATCATGTCTATAAAGAGACAAACCCAATTCATTACAAATTGTGGGGTGAACAAGAGAAGAGAGAATAAATGTTGAAGAGATTCTGAAGGAGAAGAAAGTCTTCATCAGACCTGATCAACAAGCTAAGGAAAGAGATAGATTCTGCAGACACTGACGAATAGTGAAACAAAATCACAGAGTAGAATAGTGTGGAGAAAGGGTATTGAATTGATTATATTGATCAGAGAGGTAATGCACTTACAATAGATCTAAAAATTTGCAATTCAAGTTGTATGTGTGAACAAATCACTTTAACGTTTCAGTTTAACCATTGAAACATCAAATCTCTTAACCAAGCAGGACTTAAAAGTCTTTTGTAATTGAGATACATCCCAAGGAGTATAAAAATGTTTGATCATAGAAAGTAGCATTGGATATGCCCGATACCTATTGACATGCCAAGTGAGTGTTTGATCAAGGATGGTAGCATTAGATGCCAGATACTAAGTGACAAACTATCTTTTAAATCCTCTAACAAGGTCACACCTAACAGTGTGTTTGTAACCTTTAACAGGGTTGGCTCTTAACCGAGCTCACTTCAGAAGAGTGAAAATTTGGGGTACCGATCCCAGTGGTTTTCCCCTTAATAGGATTTCTATGTTAAAATTCCATGTGTTATGTGTTTATGTTTCTTTACTTTACTATTTTGAATTTTACATAAGCTATTCTTGATTGATCGGTATACTCTAGCTATTTACTGTGTTTCAGTAAATAGAAAACTACTTATCGGTAAACATATAGAAGTAGGTTTTACAAAGCATTCTGATAAGTAGTAAATTTTTATAAGTATTTCAAGGCATTCATCTTGCAGGACTGAATATAACTAGAGGCTTAAAAGTGGTAATAATTTTTAAGGGTTGATTTAAGGATTAATTTTTGAGGCTACTGATTCACCCCCCTTCTCAGTTATTACTCAAAATTAGTATCAAATCTTGTGTTCTTAGAAGGAAGGTTTCAAGAACCAAGCTATAGATCACAAGATGAATAGACGAGATGAGCCCAAGTTGAACAAAGATATTTTTTCTTCATGGAAGAGAAGAATAAGACTCCGCTTATCAGGTATTGGAAATGATGTTACTCAATACTTAGATACTGAATATGTGTTTCCCAAAGGAGCACCCACAGTTGAACAAATGAGAGAGAAGAATGAGCACAACTTCATGATGATAGAGCTTGCTTCCTCACTCTCTGATGCTAAATTTGAAGATTTAAAAACATGCAAGACTACAAAGTAGATGTGGGACAAATTGATGCTTGTACATGGTGGTGACAAGAATGTTTTGAGAGCAAAGGTAGAAAGCCTTAGAGGAAATTTTGATGATCTCAAAATGAAAGAAGGTGAAAACATCACACAGTACAACACAAGAATCAAAGAAGTAGTCAATGCAATCCGAGGAGTTGGACGTGTACTAGAAGAATATACAGTGGTAAATTCTAAGAACCTTACTGCCTACATATGCTATTAGAGTATCTATCATACAAGAAATGAGAGCAGTAGAAAATATCAATGTTACTCTAGAAAGTTTGATTGGAAGATTGATTTCATTTGAGATGAACAATTTTGATAATAGTGTCTTACCAAACATAGAGTCTGCATTCAAATATTCTTTAAGAATAATTAAATCAAGTCATAAACACACTATGAGAAAAGATAGTGATAGTGAAAGTGAGGAAGAAGATCTTGATGAAATTGAAGCACTTATGGCTAGAAGAATGCAAAGAGGCAAAGGTAAATACAAAGGTAAATTACCACTTGTTTTTTTTAATTGTAAAGAGATTGGACACTTTTCTACAAGATGTCCTAACATAAGAAAAGATGACAGAAGTAATGACAATTCATTTGAAAAGAAGTATGACAGAGGTGATTATAGAAGCAACCGACAATCAGAAAGAAGAGATACCCAAGACTACAAGGACAAAGGAAAGAAGGATAGTTACCTAGATAAATGATAAGATGATGATACTGACATTGAATTTGATGAAGACATCGAGATGGTATTTGTGGCAATAAAAGATGATTCAGATGATGATGAAGAAAGGTATGTAGAAACTGCACTCATATCTAAATTTAGTAAAAATGATGTCTAGATCATAGATAGTGGCTGCACTCACCACATGACCAGTGACAAACAAAATTTTGAGACTTTTGAATACTACAATGGTGGTTCAGTAAGAATGGGTAATGATACACCTTGTCTAGTTGAAGGTAGAGGAACTATAATGTTGAATAACCTAATAAAATGTGAAAATGCTTATTGGGTGAAATGAATGAATTATAATCTGTTGAGTGTTTTCCAGTTGAATAATTCAGGTCACAGAGTAGCATTTTAAAATAAGAAGGCAAAGATCTTCAATGAATCAGGAAATCTGATTTGTACCGGTGAATAGACAAAAGGTAACTTATTCTATTTGAATGATACTGACACCACTTGCTTAATGGCTAGAAACAAAGACATATGGTTGTGGCACACAATATTGTATCATGTGAACTTTAAAAACATGATAAAGATAAGAAAAAAGGAAAATGTAAGAGACTTACCGATGATGACCAAGCTCGACAATATCATGTGTAAGAATTGTCAAAAAGGTAAGATAACAAAGTCTAGTTTCAAAAGAAAAACCCATACATCTGATGCCATTCTAGAATTAGTTCATACTGATTTATGTGGACCTACGAGGACAAAGAGTTATTATGGAGATAGATATTTTATTCTCTTTTTTGATGTTTACTCTAGAATGATGACAGTAATGTTTCTAAAAGATAAATCTAAAGCATTTAAGATGTTCAAATGGTACAAGGCAATGGTTGAAAAAAAGTGGTAAAAAATTGAAATGCTTAAGATCAAATAGAGGAGGGGAATTTAGTTCAGATGAATTCACTAACTTTTGTAATGAGCATGGAATCAAAAGACAGGTCTCTGCACCAAGAGCATCACAAAAAAATGGAATTGCTGAAAGAAGGAACAGATCCATAGTTGATTGTGCAAGGAAAATGATGATAGAGAAAGGCATCACCCAAATCTTCTAGAGAGAAGCTATCAATACTACTGTTTACACATTGAACAAAGTACAATTGAAGAAAGACACCAAGAAGACACCTTATGAGCTTTGGTATGGTTACACGCTCAATGTAAGATACTTCAAAATCTTTGGTATTCAATGTTATATCTTAAAAGATGATAGAAATAGAAAACTTGACTCCAAGAGTGATGAAGGAATCTTTCTAGGGTATTCCACCAAGGGAAAGGCTTATAAATGTCTAAATAAAGCCTTTAACAAAATTGTTGAAAGTGCAAATGTAAATATAGATGAATTTGTAGAGAAGAATGAAAAGGAAAGCACAAAAGAACCAGAGGACTACAACAGGTTTGTTTACAATGAAGAACCTGACACTATACCCGACCAAAAATGTAGAGCTCCCAAGCAATAGATCCTTGCACCTGAGCATCAGGTTGCAAATACTGATGATTAGAATATTGCTCAAGATGATGCACCAAGTGATGAAGAACAAGATGAAGGAAAAAATGATGATCAAGATGATAGACAAAGAGCTGAACCTGTACTTGTGTGATATGTCAGAAGGAACCATCCACAAAACTAGATCATTGGAGACAAGAAGGTTAGTATGAGAACTAGAAGTAAGTCTCTAAATACAAGATGCCTTATTTGTGATTATGAGCCTAAATATTTCAATGGTGCACTTGATAATGATGAATGGATAAGTGCTATGAATGAGGAGTTTGAGAAGATTGAGAAAAATAAGACATGGACACTTGTACCGAGACCAAATGACAAGAATGTCATCGGTACAAAATGGATATTTAGGAATAAACTGAATGAGAATGGAAAAGTCACCAGAAATAAAGAAAGACTAGTATGCAAGGGTTATGCACAAGAAGAAGGGATTTATTATGGAGAGAACTTTGCACCCATTGCTAGGTTAGAAGGAGTAATAATATTACTTTCTTATGCTTCATATAAAGGATTCAAGGTATATCAAATGGATGTCAAGTCTACATTCCTAAATGGAATACTTGAAGAAGAGGTATACATTGAAAAACCAGAAGGGTTTGTTGATCCAGACAAGAGGGACATGGTATGTAGACTACACAAAGCCTTGTATGGATTGAAACAAGCACCCTGAGCCTGGTATGAAAGACGTCATTCCTATGTCATAAGTATTGGATTTGTAAGGACTAGTGAAAACAATAATCTTTATTTGAAGGAAGATACTGATGCTAACATTTTTATTGATGAGATATTTGTTGATGACATCATATTTGGAGGCAATGATATTCTATGCAAATCATTTGCAAATGAAATGAGAAAAGAGTTTGAGATGTCTATGTTTAGAGAGATCAATTTCTTTCTTGATCTATAGATCATGCAACAAGATGAAGGTATTTTCATTACACAATCCAAATACATCAAGGAAGTGCTGAAAATATTCAAGATGGAAGAGTCCAAACCAGTTGGAACACCAATGGCAATTGGATGTAAGCTAACAAAGGAGGACAATTCATCAGAGGTAAATCAGACTTTGTGTAGATCAATGATTGGAAAAATCATGTATGTTGTACATACTAGACCAATTATTGCACATACAATAGGAATAGTTGTAAGATTTTTTGCTAATCCTAGAGAATCACATATGACTGCTATGAAAAGAATCCTAAGACATCTAAATAATATTGAGGAATATGGCTTATGGTATAGAAGAGAAGGCAAATTTGAACTTAAGGTCTTTACCGACGCTGATTGGGATGGAAATATTGATGACTGGAAGAGCACCACTGGAGGAGCATTCTTTATGGGTGAAAAAATTGTCACATGGATCAACAAGAAGAAAGGATGCATCTCTCAATCTACTACAGAAGCAAAGTATGTTGTTGTTGCTGCAAATTGCTCAAATATTGCATGGATCAGAAAGTTACTGAAAGGTATGCATGTGCAAATTCTTGAACCATTAATTATCTATTGTGATAATACAAGTGAAATAAACATTTCCAAGAATCCAGTCATGCATGCTGAAACAAAGCATATTTCCATCAAGTATCATTATTTGAGAGAACAAGTTCAAGCAAAGGAGGTGATACTTGAGTATGTGCAATCAAAGGAACAATTAGACGATATCTTCACCAAGCCACTGCCCAAGGATGCATTTGAATACTTGAGAAAGAGACTAGGGGTCAGACCCTTGTCTACTGGTCAGTAACAAGACTAGAAGGTTGCATCAGCCTATATATTATTAGAATATTATTCTTGTTGATGAAAGCATAGAGATGGACTTCAAAGATAAATCTATACACAACAAGGTATTTATCTAATTTGAGCACTAGAGATATTGTACTACTGATGGATTGGGAAATTCAAGGAGTATATTATGGATAGAAAGGATTTGTTTGGCATTATTGTCAAAAATATTTGTTTGGCATTGCTGTCAAAGGGAGAGATTATATCCATTATCACTTCTTATCACATAAGGGAGAGATATTATCGCTTCATATCATTTCAGAGAGAGAGATTATATACATGGAAGAGATTATACATCATGGAGAGATAAAGATTATATCCATGATAGTATCCAAAGGTAGAGATGTAATCAGAAAGGGAGAGTACATACAAAGGAAGAGGAATTGCTGACAAGAGACATAAAAAGAAAAGGAGAATAGTGAAAGGGAGAGAGTTTGACACAGAAGGAGAACACATCACATCAGAGAAAGAAATATTCTACATCTATCTAGTGAAGGGATTGAAGACAGAGAGAAAGCTGCAAGAATCAAATCTAAGTTATATAAACTTACCAAGGACCAGAGATTTGTATCGGTTATAGTACATAAGATTGGTAGTTTGGTGAAATTCAAATGTTATATTTCATATTGTATTAGTAATAATATAGTGTGATAATGTAGTGTGTTTCCATCAATGCCAAAGGGAGAGACTAATGAACTATAACTGATTGAATGTTTGAAGATGTTAAGTTGATAATCTTGCAAGACATTAAATCAGTTAATGTATTGTATTGTCATTGATGTCAACTTGATATAATCTATATGGTCATGGAAATACTACCAAAGACTTCAAATAACTAATGAATCAAAGGCTATGCTATCAGTAATACATATAAGTCAAGTATTCACAATGTGACTATATACACTGATGGTCATAGTAAAAGAGCAAAGTCACAGTGTTACCCGACGAGAAAATGCACAACATTATTGACGAGCTTAGTCAAAGTGTTTCCTGATGAGAAAAGTAAAGTGTAACTCGACGGACAAAATTACAGTGTTTCTTGATGGACAAAGATCCCGAAGACAACTGGAGTCACACCGATGGAATAGTCAGTTATCACTGATGACTAACTAAAGTGTTGACCAACAAAATAGAGAGTTTAGAAAAAAAAATGCTTAGTTGTCAAGAGCTAAAAATAGACTTAACTGATACTTATCATTGTTTAATCAACCAGATAAAGCTGAGGATAAGTAAAAGATTTAAAGCTACTTTGTCCAGTTGGTAAGATCTCTTTGAGATAAAACAAGATTTTTTCTTTAAATCTAATTGGCGAGAATTGTGGATTACTCCAAGAATCAAGAAAGCCAAGAAACGGTGAATCGTGTCTATAAAGAGACAAACCTAATTCATTATGAATTGTGGGGTGAACAAGACAAGAGAGAATAGATGCTGAAGAGATTCTAAAGGAGAAGAAATTCTTCATCAGACCTGATCAACAAGCTGAGGAAAGAGCTAGATTCTGCAAACACCGACGAACAGTGAAACAACATCACAAAGAAGAACAATGGGGTGCAAAGGTATTGAATTGAATATATTGATCAGAGAGGTAATGCACTTATGATAGATCTAAAAATCTGCAATTCAAGTTGTATGTGTGAAAAAATCACTTTAATGTTTCAGTTTAACCATTGAAGAATCAAGTCTCTTAACTGAGTAGGACTTAAAAGTCTTTTGTAATTGAGATACATCCCAAGGAGTATCAAAATGTTTGATCATAGAAAGTAGCATTGGATATGCCCAATACCTATTGACAGGCCAAGTGAGTGTTTGATCAAGGATGGTAGCATTAGATGCCACATACTAAGTGACAAACTATCTTTTAAATCCTCTAACAAGGTCACACCTAATGGTGTTTGTAACCTTTAACAGGGTTGGCTCTTAACCGAGCTCACTTCAGAAGAGTGAAAATTTGAGGTACCAGTCCCAGTGGTTTTTCCCTTAAAAGAGTTTCCATGTTAAAAATCCATGTGTTATGTGTTTATGTTTCTTTACTTTACTGTTTTTCATTTTACATAAGCTATTCTAGATTGATCGGTATACTCTAGCTATTTACTATGTTTCGGTAAATAGAAGATTGCTTATCGGTAAACATACAGAAGAAGGTTTTACAAAGCATTTTGACAAGTAGTAAATTGTTATAAGTATTTCAAGGCATTCATCTTGCAGGACTGAATATAACTAGAGGCTTAAAGTGGTAATAATTTTTAAGGGTTGATTTAAGGATTAATTTTTGAGGCCACTGATTCACCCCCCCTTTCAGTTATTACAAACAAGAATAGGTACTATGTGTATCTTAGAAAGGGGTTAAATAATTATTTGTATATTGGGAAAGCCTAATTAGCTGACCTAATCAATTATTGTAATAAGACATATATAAGAGATCTTTTCTTTTGAAAAGAGGTAGGTATGTATGAAGAGGAAAATTAAGAGACAGAGAAGTGTGGAAGCTGCGAGCTTGATTATCTGCTGGATGTAGAGCAGAGGATGTGATTATGAAAATTCATTGAAATTGACTAAGAAAAGATAGTTGCTATCAGATAGTTCAGTGGATTATATATTTTCTATATACACTTGTGTTTCAGACTGTAAGTCCTTGAGGGTGGCTTTAACCTTCTTTAGGCAGTGTGCTTGGGGAGTGAGCCCACTATTGTTCTTGAATCCTAACAAGGTTTGTCCTTTAACATGGACTATGTATTGTAATTATTTACTAAGCTCCTAACAGGGTTAAATATTTTAACAAGGATGATATACTCTCATTACATTATTTGTGGGTTCTAGTTCCCACCAGGGTTTTACCTTCAACAAGGTTTCCTCAATAACAAAGGATTGTGTTATTGTGTTGGCATTTACTTTGTTATCATTTGGATTAAGTTTTGGTTTATAAAGTTTAATGTTTAATAATCTGTCTCACAACTGATTCACCCCCCTCTCTTAGTTGTGTTGGTGAACTGTTATTCCTAACAATTGGTATTAGAGATACTGGTTCTTAGAGAGAAAGCTTAAAAGCTTGAGGTGATCCTGAAGATGACTTACTATAGGAAGGATAGTCTGAAATTTGATCCTGAAACTTTGACAGTTGGAAGAACAAGATGAGAACACATTTTTTATGTTTGGGAATCGACTATTGGATTATTACTAAGAAGAAGGAACAGATGAAAGCTGAGGATGAGCAGGATAAAGCTACTAAATATTAAAAGAATTTATTCTCATGTAACATGGTCACAAGAGAAGCATTGATTAACACACTTTCTGAAGGAAAATTCATAGAGGTAAAAGATTTAGATTCTGCATATGAAATTTGGACAAGATTGGAAGCACTGTATGAAGGAGATAAGTTCACAAAGCAGGCAAAGTTACAGAACTAGAAGGAAAAATTGGAATCATTGAAAATAAAATATGATGAGAACATTAGAGAATATTCATAGAGAGTTACTGAAGTTGTTACTGGTATCAGGAACTCTGGAGGTACTTATAGTGAGGAAGAAACTATTACAAAGATTATCAGATCCTTGACACTTGTATACAGAACTAAAGTACAAGCTATAGAAGAGATTATACCCTTGATAGTGAAATTCAACAAAGAGATTTTTATTGGGAAACTAACTACCTTTGAGGTTACATAAATGGGATATTCTCTACCTAAATTTGAGTTAAAATTTAAGGTGATTGTGCATAGAAACAAAAAGACCTTATCAAGAATTATGAGCACCAGCAGTAGTGACTGAAGAGAAGAAATTGGAGAATATGTTGATGAATGGGAACATATACAGGAAGAAGAAAGAAAGATAGATGAAATTTTGGCCATGATCGCTAGACGAGAAAAGAGAGGTAAGGGTAAATTTGAAGGAAATTTACCTTTGAAATGTTTTTCATGCAATAAGATAGGTCACTTTGCATCTCGATGTCCTATAAGGGTTCCAAAGAATAAACCTAAGTTTTATGAACCTAAGTATTCAAAGGATAAGGAATGTTATTATGCTAGTGAATGTGTTTCTGATGATGAAGCTATTGACTATGATGAGATTGGATTTATTGCTATTAAGGATGATGAACCTATACATGAAAAAAGATCCTTAGTATCTCATGTTGAAAATAAATCTGAATCAGTTATAGATTGTGGTTGTTCACATCATATGACTGGAGATAAAAATAACTTTGTTGATTTGAAAAAATATGATGGTGGTGTTGTAAGATTTGGTGACAATACTTCTAAGATTATCATTGGAGTTTGATCTATTTCTCTAGATGGAAAAACTAATACTGACAATGTGTTTCTTGTTGATGGACTTAAGCATAATTTGTTGAGTGTTGGACAGCTCATTGACAAGGGTCATCAATTGAAATTCATTGATGGGAAATGTTCTATCAGAAGTAAGTTAGGAAACTTGATTGCATCTGGTACTAAATCTAGAGGTAATGTATTTGAATTAAATACATCCGAGGCTTCTTGTTTTGTTGCAAAGGTTGATGACAGTTGGTTATGGCATAGAATATTTTGTCATGTTAACTTTGATAATATTGTGAAGGCAAGTATGAATAATGTAGTTAGAGATATACTTTAAAAAAAATCTTACTTAGCGAAAGGCAAGTTAAATTTGGTACATATAGATCTATGTGGTCCTACAAGAGAAATATCTTACTGCAGTGAAAGGTACTTTATACTTTTTGTTGATGAATTTTATAGGATGATGTGGGTTACATATCTAAGAGATAAATTTGAGGGGTTTGACAAATTACAGATATTCAAAGAAAAAGTTGAGAATGACTTAGGCTTGAAGATAAAATGTTTAAAATCAGATAGAGGTGGTGAGTTTACTTCAGATTTGTTTAAAACCTACTACGGAGAGCATGGAATATATAGACATACATCTGCTCCTAGGACACCACAACAGAATGGGATAGTAGAGAGAAGAAACAAAACAATATAAGATGTTGCTAGAAGTATGTTGCTAGAAGTCAATGTATCACATGTTCATTGGAAAGAAGTTGTTGGTAAGGCTTTGTATACCTTGGACAAAATTCAGATCAGAGAAGGTACAAGTAAGACTCCTTATGAATTATGGTTTAATCAAAATCCTACTATAAAATATTTTAGAATATTTGGAAGTAAATGCTATATCAAAAGAGATGATAAGATAGGGAATTTTGATTATAGAAGTGATGAAGCTGGTATCTTCCTTGGTTATTACACTAAGAGAAAAGCCTATAAATGTTTCAATATGAGATTGAGGAAGATGATTGAATGTACTAATGTGAGGATAGATGAAAGGTGTCAAATTCAAGAGAGAATGTATAACTGTGATCAGACCCCAAAGATTAAGGAGGTATCTGCTGATCCTGAAGAACCTTTGGAGATTGATAATGAGATCAAAGTATGTCAAGATGAATCAAATGAGATTACTAAAAATCCTAAGACTCCAAGGTATGTTAAGAAGAACCATCCTGAAAATCAAATCATTGGTGATGAAAATAGAGGAATGATGACAAGATCAAAATTAAGAGATGAAATTTGTTTGATTTCTCAATTTGAACCAAAATCTACTGATGAGGCATGTAGAGATGAATCTTGGACTAAAGATATGTAGGAATAATTAGAAAAGATAAAGAAAAACAACACTTGGGAATTGCTTCCAAGGCCTAAAAATAGGAATGTTATAGGAACTAAGTTGGTTTTCAGAAACAAAATGGATGAGGAAGGAACAGTGGTAAGAAATAAGGCTAGACTGGTTTGTAAAGGCCACTCGCAACAAAAAGGCATAGACTTTGAAGAAACATTTTCTCCTATTGCTAGGTTGGAAGCAGTGAGATTTTTTCTTTCTTATGCTGCACATAAAGACTTTAAGGTATATCATATGGATGTGAAATCTGAATTTTTGAATGGAGATCTGGAGGAAGAGGTATACATAGAGTAACCTGATGGATTTACTTTGACATAAGATGAAGACATGGTTTGCAAGTTGAAGAAAGCTTTGTATGGAATTAAACAAGCACAAAGAGCATGGTATGCAAGACTAGAAAGGTATCTACTTCGTCTTGGTTTCAGAAAAGGTAATGCAGATAGTAATTTATACTTAAGAAATAGTGAAGATAGAATTATAATCATAGAAGTTTTTGTTGATGATATCATTTTTGGAGGTAGTGATGAAATGAGTAAAAAAATTTCTAAAGAGATGGAAAATAAATTTGAAATGTCAATGATTGGTGACATGAAATTTTTCCTTGCATTACAAATTAATCAAAACAAGAATGGTATTTTTATATCTCAGACCAAGTATCTTAAGGAAATGTTGAAGAAATTTGCAATGGAATATTGTAAACCTATTGGGGCACCCATGGGGACTGGTTATAAACTTACTAATAATGATGAAACTCAGAGTGTTTTTTAGAAAAAGTACAAATCAATGATTGGAGGTCTAAAATATCTAGCTCACACCAAGCCAGATATTTCCAATCTAGTTGGAATTGTGAAAAGATATAAAGTAGATCCTAAAGAGACACACCTTGTTGATGTGAAAAGAATTTTCAGATAGTTAAAAGGAACAATACAGTATGAATTATGGTATGAAAAATTTGATGAATTTATTTTACATGCTTATACTAATTCTGATTGGGTAGGTAGCATAGAAGATAGAAAGAGTACATATGGAGGAGCATTTTTCATTAGAAAAGGCTGGTTTCATGGTTAAGTAAGAAGTAGTTTTGTATACCTCAGTCTACTGCCGAATCTGAATATGTTGCTGCTGTGATAAATTTTACACATTGTTTGGATGAAACAAATGTTGTAGGACGTTGGAATAATCTTTGAAGAGCCAGTGGTTATCCATTGTGATAATACTAGCACAATGAATATGTTGAAGACTCTTGTAATGCTTTCAAAGACTAACATATTTCTATTAAGTATCATTTCTTGAGAGACAAGGTAGAAGAGAAGGAGATCAAATTGGAGTATGTTAGCACAAAGGAATAAATAATAGATATATATATAAAACCTTTTTCCAAAAGATTATTTTGAGTATCTCAGAAGCATGATTAGGGTGAGAGCCCCTCCCTATGGTAATTAATTGATGCAGGAATGCATTAGTCCAGTGGCTTTCAGAGCTATATCATTTTCTGGACTTGATGTATGCATCTACTCCTCAGGCAAAGTGATCGTGGGAACACTATAGAACATATTTGGGTTATTTTGCACCTGGTTGTTATAGACATAAATATTTGAAAAAGATACACCTTGCAAAATATTGAAGAAGAGTTATGGAACCCTTTTCGATTGTTGTCAAAGGGGGAGAGATTCTATGAGAAAATCCCTATTATTTAGGGAGAGCTGTGTTGAGGATATTGTAATTTTGGGTTGATGGATTTTCCCATATGTTTCCATCAATGCCAAAGGGAGAGATTGGTGGATGTTGTTGGAATTGGTTACTACTTATGCTGTTGGCATTCATGTTTTTTCATTGATGTCAACATATGTTTCTTTGGAGGAAGAACAAACTGGTTATTACTGTTGTATGATGACTGACATAAGTGTACAAATATTGTATGGTTGAATCAGAACAAGAAAAGACAATGATATATAGAATGATGTATGGTGATCTTATTTATAAGGTCTCTTGGCTTAATATTGTATATTGGATGAGTTATAGATGTTTTAGTGAAGACTGGATACTAGACTGTGATAGTGACGTTTGACATAGCGAGTCTTTGTGTTATGAATATATCTTACAGGTGATGATGATTCAGGTTATGCAAGCTTAAGGGATGATAGAATTCATGTTAAGGAATATTTTTTATTTGTTTCAATTTTTATGGTTGTTGGTGATTTCATTTGTGGTGTGTATTCTGTAGGATACCTATTTGGGGACGACTTCAGAGATGTAGCATATATTGTAGATTGCAAGTGTGGATTATGGATCTTGGAATATATTTGATGGATTGTGATTGATGTTTAGTTTTTATAGGTACCATGTGTATCTTAGCAAGGGTTAAATAATTATTTATATATTGGTAAAGCTTAATTGGCCAATCTAATCAATTATTGTAATAGGGTTTATATGAGAGATCTTTTCTTTTGAAAAGAGGTAGGTATGTATGAAGAGGAAAATTAAGAGATAGAGAAGTGTGGAAGCTACGATCTTGATTATCTGCTAGATGTAGATTAGAGGATGTGATTATGGTACTTCATTGGAACTGACCAAGCAAAGACAGTTTCTATCAGTCAATTCACTCGATTATATATTATATATATACACTTGTATTTCAGACTGTAAGTCCTTGAGGGTGACTTTAACCTTCTTTAGGAATTGTGTCTGTGTAGTGAGCCCACTATTTCTCTTGACTCCTAATAGGGTTTGTCCTTTAATAGGAACTATGTACTGTAATTATTTACTAAGCTCCTAACATGGCTAAATCTTTTAACAGGATACTATACTCTCAATACATTATTTGTGGGTGCTAATTCCCGCTGGGGTTTTACCTTTAACAAATTTTCCTCAACAACAAAGGATTGTGTTATTATGTTGGCATTTACTTTGTTACCATTTAGATTAAAGTTTTGGTTTATAAAGTTTAATGTTTAATAATTTTTCTCATAACCTATTCACCCCCCTCTCAGTTGTGTTGGTGGACTATTATTCCTAACAGACCATGATTAGAGGTGAGTTAGGTTAATAGTTTCAAATATCAGAAAAAATGGATGGTCAAGATAGCAAAAGAAAATTTGATGGTTGAGATAGAAAATCATCTTGAGTGATCCATGTGAGCTCATTTCATCATTCTCATTGGTTGACTTTTTTTGTCCCATGTGGTGGTTAAGAATAATGATAATTAATTAATTGATTTGATTAATTTATGCTAGCCATGTGCACCCTTGAATGGGTTGGATTTAATTCGATTTAACTATACCATTAATTGATTAAAATCAATTATATAATTAATTAATCTTTTTGATTTAATTAATCTAAAGGCTTTGATTATTCAACTAATTCATCATTTTTTCTTGATTGCTCACTTTTCTCTTTTCTTGATTTTACTTGACTAATTTTAGGTGTCTACAAATGCCCCTCTTAAATCAACATGTGAAGGGAATTGGTACAAAGAATGTTTGATTTTTGATTAACTGATGTCTAATCTGATCTTGATGATTGATTCACTAAAGCCACTGATTTTGATAAAGAAAAATTCCTAATATGATGTCCTGATGTGCAAACAACCCGATTGACATGCCCCACTGATGATGATTTTGAAATTTTAATGCCCCATACTTTATTCATTGATTTCTTGTCCTGATCATATCTTTCCCCCTTGAAAATGAAATCAAAATTGATTTGGAACATTTTTACAAAAAATTGCATGATATATCTCAATTATGATTTGATTTCCGATAATGCGATGTTGGATAATGCCACAGTGATGAATTTTCAACCTTTTTGAGAAAATAAAGGTTAAGAATACCTTCCCTTTAGGTCAAAAAGTTATATAGGGATTAAAAAAGTAATTTTTACATATCATTTTCACTTTTTACCTCCTTGAGCTCTAATTTCACTGAGTAACCTGATTGCGATGATGGTCTCGATTTGAGAGCATAGGTTAAAAAGAGGGTGCAGATTCCAACGTCCAACAGATTATGGACCTCCAGTGAGTATCTAAATATTTCCTCATTGATCAATTTGATGAATTACAACAATTTTTTTGAATTTTTAGGTGTTAGAACTTTATGTTTTTGTTTTTTTCTTAAGTAGCGTGTAGAATGATATGAAATAGCATGTAGGGTTTCATTTTAATGCATCTACGTAGGGAAATTAAATGTAGAGTAGTTCAAAATAGAAGATATAAATGAACACCCTAGCTAGGTTTTAGCACATAGGATAGATTAAGTACCGCTTAGTAAACCCTAGTGCAAAACAATGATTCTTCTAGCGCGTAGGATAAATTAAATAATGCGTACCAGAAGAAATGGCATGTATAACTTGTTGTAGCATGTATGATGTTGTTGATAATGCCTAGTGATTAATGAAACAATGCTTTCACTTTATTGCGTGAATGATAAGGTAAAATGGCGCGTAAGCTATCTTGTTGAAATTTCAACCTATTTGAAAATGTCATCTGATTTGTCAGTATTTCTGATCGATCGATGGATTGATGTGGCCTGATAGTGTGATAAAAAAAAGTGTTTTGATATTATTTTTATCATGTTGATGAATGTTGTATGATGTTAATATTGATTGGGTGATAGGATAACTGATGTTTTTTCTTCCTCATGATATAGAGTTGGGAAAATTTTGATGCTCCCTAGACAATTGATAAGATGATAGGATAACTTGATTGACTTATGATGATCCATTTAGATGATGTTAGTAATGTGATTGCACTTGATTTCAAAATAGGTTGTGTTTCAGAGATTATATATCCATGGGTTTTTGTTGTGTCCCCTTCCTATGGTTGACCAGTTATCCCCCAGGAGCAATGAGTTATTAGTCAATGTGGATCATCATTCTTACTAGAGATTCCTTAGTTTTGCATTAACTGTGGTTTGTTGACCACTGGCACTCAGGCCATAATAACTTCCATTTGCCTATGGGTGAGATGACAATCACCTCCAAGGGCATGTATAGATTGCTGAGCATTCCAACATGGGGTGATCTTTTTTATTATGGTCAAGTTTATGATGGTGCAGCATGCAGATGCATATTTGATGATCCTACTATTGGTGATGAGAGCATTCCCTAGGCTTAGTTTGTTTCATTCCCTCTACTTCTTGCAGTATTGGGATCATTGACTAGAAGATTCTTACTCCTTGATTGCCAAGGTCATGGATTTTCCATCGGGTGGGGTAGGATACTTGAAGACATGATTGCACGTCCTCAGAGGTTATGATTGGGGATCTTATGTACTTGTGCAGTTATACCATGAGTTACACCATGTTGTTTATCGATAGGGTGCAACACATTTTGTAGGTACAGTGTTATTATAGTTATGGACATGGGAGCATATTCCTGTCATGAGACCCATTGTACCAAAATTTAGAGATAATGGATAACCTTATGGTTTCTTATACAAGGGAGTGATTGTCCAACCTCATCTTGGCAAGATGGATTACTGGAATCACATGTTAGATGACATGGATCAGGTTGTATGGCAATTGTATCTTGGATGTGAGGCATGGCGAGAGGATGAGATGGAGTTACCCTATATGTTTATTCCTTAATGCATGATAGGAAGGACTCCTTTTATTATCAAGAGATTTTGGTTTTACAGAGTTCTATGATAGTTTGGTCGAGTCTGGGAGACATACAATAGGTTTTGTCTTTGTATGCACATGTACCGGTAGAGAGATCCATGTGGGACCACATGTAGAGTACCACTATGCTTGTGATGACATATACCAAATGTCACATTTTACATGGTATATGAGAGATAATGTTTTTGATGTAGGCATGGAAACCAATTATGCACATTGGTTTACTCAACATTGATTCCCGTGATATACAGATCTTGCTGAGTTGATTCCTGATATTGATGAGCACTCAAATAGTGATGATGATGGAGCACAAGGTGGTGGACATAGAGTGCAAAGGAGAGAGAGTTGTTGGTGGAGGTGGGGTGGTGATTGGTGTTGTGAGGGGTGATGGTGGGAGGGTGAGGATGAGGGATGATAGGGCATGGATGAGAGGTGGAGGAGTGGGTGGTAGAGTATTGATGAGAGGTGGGGGAGTGGGTGGAAAAACTCCTCCTTGGGTTGCACTAGCAGTTTGGGGTCAACTGAGGTAGAGAGTAGCTAGATAGGTATAAATATTTTAGGCTATACAGGTTCCTCTGATGTGAGTTGCTTCATAGATTCCCATGGCTCCTCAAATTATAGTCTCTCCTCAAGCTCTAGATACACTTACTTAGGATGTTCGAGCACTACAGGCTAGCATGACAATGATTAGTAGCCAACTGGATCATTTTTCTACTATGATGCATAGTTTTATGGTTTCTATGACCCAACAACCTAGTACAGTGACTACTAGTCAGGCTCCTTAGATAGATCCTGGTAGTACAAGTGGATAGACAGTGTAGGTGGGACAAATGGTGGAGCTGGGACATATGGTGTTTTTGGTGCCCGTAGTTGAGATTATGATTATTCTATCTTGTGTATGGTTATGCACCACTATACATATCATTTGATTGAGACTTTATGTATGTACTTTTGTTGAGGTACATTGATAGACTTTTGATGGATATTTGATCATCTCTTATGATAGACTCACCTATTTTTATTTCATGTTCTCTTTATAATCTCATGATATGTTGTACTCTTAGTTTTTGATGATATATGGATGCACTTCTATATGATTTATATGAATTTACTTTATACATGCTATGGATGAGTTGTCTTATGTATGACATACTTTAGATTGATGCAAAATATATGATAATGCTTTTAGTCAATGTTCTTAATGATCTTGATGATGAACTTATGCAATGATGTGCAATGAAACTAAATGATAAATCCATTATACTTTTATATTTTTGTATTTTCTAATGAAATATGACTTAATGCATCTTAAAATGAAAGAATGCACCTTAATAGATAAAATTCTTAATTAATAATGAATAATAATTAATAATCTTTAGGAGAAATAAATAAAGAACAATGATTAATGATTAATGATATGCAATGTTTTTTTATTAACGGCCAACATACTCAATTTAAAAGAGAATTTTGATGATATCAACCTTTGATGAACTCACCTCCTACCCAAGGAAAATCTCTCATGAAAATTACTCTATATGAAATGCAACTAACTATCTATTTTTCAAAGAATGCATGGATTATTTTTCATCATTGAGCTTTTATGTACCTCTAGCACATATAATCACCACTGATGATATTAACAAACCATGATGATATGAATATTGCTATGTTTAGATTTTGATCAATTAAATTGGTACAACTCTCACTAGTTGGACTTCCAAACTATGGGAGTGTGAATACCTCTTTCATTAGATTCAATGTTGCAAGTAGATGTTGGCATTGAGAAATCAGAAATCTAAATGACCAAGGTATCCCTTTTGTTTAAACAGGCAAAGATTGAATCCTCTCCATATGAAAATGTCCTCGATGACTCTTTGATGGTCATGTCTTTAGAAAAAGTTGCATATTTCAATGAACCAACCTTAAAAATGTCACACAAAAATCAAGAAAAAAATGTGATGCTTTCATCATTGATGATCTAGTCAAAACATCATTAATAGGCTAGAAAGACATGACTCAGAAATCAAGTAATCAATCAAAACCTTAGTGCTATTGTTGTATCCATATTTCAAATAGAACTTCATCCATGTTGATCCTTTGGTTTGTATTTTTTTTAATCCTAATAATACTAAGTAAATAAAGGTCAGGGATTAATGTGACAAGAAAATGAATCCAAGGTCAAAGATCAAGTTCCAAGGTTTGATGTGTTGATTTGTGTGAATTGGTGCCTACTTGATGAAATCCATGATTTGGATTAAATCCCCCAGTTAGATAGGAAAAATGTTGGACTTGGGAAAATTTTCCAAAGTATGAAAAAAGCTCAGTATATGCAAAATACAGCTTGGAGACTTTATTATGACTATGCACAAATGACAGATGCAAGGATATATACAAAGGTGGAAGAAAGATACAGATGAAAGATACAACTAGGCAAGACTTAAGGGTCAAATAGTGCCTATTTACCAATTGTTCGCCATTTGAACTTATTGCACTTTTTCACCTTTTTACTTTTTTTTCTACCAAGGCATCTATTGCTAGGTTTTCACCAAGGCACTTTTTATCTTTTTTGGTTTTTTTTATTACCAAGGTGCCTATTTGCCATGTTTTCACCAAGATAATTTTTTTTCAAGATCCATATTTGAATGTTTTCACTTTATTAACGCTAAATTTTCCACCTTTCTTTCTTTCTTTTCTCAAAACTATTTTCATTGTTTTTTACTTTCTTTAGGATCTCTTTGCATTGTACAAAGAATGATGCTTTCTCTCATCTAATACTCTTTCTTCTGATACTCTTTCATCCTATACACTTTCATCTGATTTGGGTATAAAACCTCTTTAAGTGAATGTTATTGATAGGCTCTTGCAACTCATCTCCATCACAATCAACTAGCTTGTATGTTCCTATTCCAAAAGAAGATGTGATAATGAAGGGTCCTAACTAGTTTTCTTCTCATTTTCCTTCTCTCTATATGCTTTATTCTTATGGTTTTCTCTCAACACTAAGTCACCAAAACAAGATGTGATAATGAAGGGTCCTAACCAGTTTGCTTCCCATTTTCCTTTCTTCTCTCTATCTACTTGATTCTTAGGATTTTCTCTCAACACTAAGCCACCAATTTGAAACACTCGAGGTTTTATCTTCTTCTTTTAGTTCCTTGAAATTTGATTTTGATATACCTTGAGATGTTCATATGCATAATTTTGGTGTTATTCTAGTAACTCAAGTTGTTAAAGTATAGAAACCCTATAATCCTCATCTATTACCAAACCTTGTAAGGAAAATCTTAATGATGGAATCTCAACTTCTAAAGGTAGAATGATCTTTACTCCATAAACCAATGAAAAAGATGTTGCACCAGTTAAGTTTTTTTATGCTTTTCCTATATGCCCATAATGTTGGTTTTAGTTGTACATTCCAATTCCTTCCTGAATTGTGAATTGTTCTCTTGAAAATCTTAAGGATGTACTTATTTGTTGCTTCTTCTTGACCATTCCCTTGAGGATAATAGATTGAGGAAGAATGGTGTATAATATGAAAATTTTCACATAGTTCATCCACATCCTTATTTTTAAACTATTTTCCATTATCGGTTATTATAGCATGAGGAATGAAATATCTACAAATGATGTGATTTAGGATAAACATTGAAATTTGTTTCCCTGTTGCAGTTGACAAACACACAACTTCTACCCATTTAGTGACATATTTTGTAGTAGTGATGATATATTTATGACCATTGGATGAAGGTGGATAAATCATCCCAATCAAATAAAACCACCATTGATAAAAGGTCCAAGGTGTGGTGAATTAGTGTAGCTCTTGTGCTAGTACATGAATCATATCTCCATGATATTGGCATTTGTGACATATTTTGACAAACTGACAAGCCTTTTTCTCTAGAGTTGGTTGAAAGTATCCCATGCGAAGGATTCTTTTAGCTAAGTTTAACCCACTAGAATGAGACCCACAGATTCCCTCATGAATCTCTTGTAAGGATAATTTTGATTCCTAATCTTCTAGACACCTAAGAAGCATTCCGTGAAGACCTTTGCAATAAAAGTTTTTAGAAAGCATGGTATAACAAGAAGCTTGGCGTATAAAATGTCTTTTTTCATTGTGAGTTTGGTTCAAGGGTAATGTTTGGTATTTTAGTAAGTAAAAATAGGTCCATACCATGGTGTGTCATGTCTGATTAATAATCATATGATTTGGGAGTCAGGAAGGTCAAATGCGGCTTTCACCAACTCTTCCACCAAGAATTCATATCTACCATTCTGTTTTGGTATTTGCAAGAGAGAAGCTAAAGTGGTCATGTCATCTACTTCTCTATTCTTGTCTCTTAATATTTTCTCAAAAGTAATCAAAACAAAATACTTTTTCTAATCATCTATCATCCTCTTGTAAGGCATCAACTTGTCATTCCTTGTTTGATATTCATGATTTATTTTATTTATGACTAATTGAGAATCACCATAAACTTGCAGTTTTGTCACTTTTCACTCTAAGGTCATTTTGATTCCTATGACTAGGGCTTCATACTCTACAATATTGTTGGTGCATGGAAAAAGAATTTTATATGACTTAGGAATTGTGTATCCTTGAGGTGTGATCAAAAGAATTCCTTCCCCCAAGCCATGTTGTGTGTATGATCCATCAAAGTAGATTTTCCATGTTTTTTTCCTCCATGTTGATTATTTCTAGATCTGAAAATACAACTTGAATAGGATGATCAAAAACTAGAGGAGCCTCTGCCAATTGATTAGTTATTACTTGTCCTTTTATTGCTTTCCTATCCGCATACTCTATGTTAAATTCACGCAACACCATCACCCTTTTCACCAATCTCCATGTGAGAGTTGTTTTGCTAAGTAGATAATTTAGAGGATCAATCTTAGCTATGAGCTTAACCTTGTGTGCCAACTGTAATCACATAAAAATAGTCATCTAAACCCTAGACCCCCAATCACAACAATTAATCAAGAAACCCTAATCTTGATAAACCCCAAGTTCTAAATCAAACAAGCAATTCCTCAATCTATCAAATTCAAACTGATCTAACCTAAACCCTAGGTCCTAATCAATCATCTTACTTGATTAATTAATTAATTCCTAAAAATGCAATACATTGGGAAAGAAACCTTATGTTAATTATTTAATTGATATTTATGATATATTAATAAAATAAAATAAAATAAACAATTTTGTCAATTGAATAAAAAAGGGAATTAAATTAACTAATAAAAACAAAATGTGCATTTAAAATTAATTAATTTAAAAATGCATATGACATCATCAAATCTAATTAACTTATTATCAAATTGGAAACAATCAAGTTCCACCAAGTTAACTAATTCTCCACTATTTATCATTTTGGAAACAAAGTTGTTAACTGAAAATGATTTTGGAAGTTTTCAAAAAGATTGAATATTTCGACCAATCACATTCTTTGCACATGGATTGTGCTTCGTCAAATCAAATCTAAGCCACTTATTTCTTCTAATCTTGATAGTCGATTCGAGAGATATTTCTATAAAAGAGAAACTATTTTCCTTCATAAGGATCCCAGTTTTTAGCTATTGTTATTATGTAGTTTTCATTTCTTAAGCTTTCAAGCATTTTATAATTTCATACCTTTTTGATTGAATAATTTTTAGTTTACTTTCAATCATGCAAACCATAATCTAGAGTACATTTCAATTTGGTTCTTTAAAAAGAACAAAAACATTTCAAATTGGTGCTTAAAATCAATCTAATTAGCTTGGGATCAACCTTTCATTTGCATTTATCATTTATATTACTCAATCATACATATAGCTTTAAAATCCTTCATTTAGAAGTGTGTAGCCACTGGTTTAACCACCTAGATTTGGTCTGCTCTCACCATAGACCCTATTTTCCCTAAGTGTGATCATACCCCCAATTATGCCCAGACAACTCTTCAAACGACTGTCATAATTCATTCAAATAAGATTTAATCTCTTAAGCGATCTAATCACTAATTTACATTAATCACTTTAGCCAATCCAATCAAATCAATTCAATTCAATTCAAATCAATTCAAATCAATACCTAGCTAAGGTAATTAATTTAAAAGGAATTAATGAAATCCTAATTATACCTCATCACTTGCAAAATCAATCCCCTAGCCTAATTTATTCAATTTGGCTATAGTCCTAATTAATTATTACAAAGCAATTAAAAGCTTAAATGATTAATTAAATCCCTATTATTGAGTAAATATGTTATTACAACAATTCATTTTATTAATATTCCCTCTAACCTAACCAATCTCAAAATGCCAAACCATGAGTTCAAACTCATCCCAACCCCTTCTCACATGCTAATTCTTCTTTATTAGCTAATTAACCCTAATTAGCTAAACCCCCTCCACTCATTGTCTCTCCTCCCATCTCTATCTCCTTAATCACATGACGTAAACCTTAATCCTAATCCTAAGCTACCCTTAATCTTGTCACATTCCTAAATCTTTGATTAGGAATTCAACCCTCCCCCTAAAGTCAAAGTTATCAAGCTTGACCTTAAACCCTCACCCATGCTTCTTAAACCCTCACCCATACCTCATTAATGCTTTCATAAATTAAGAATTAATGTCTCTTACACATTCTCTCCCACACTCCTCATTAATGAGTCTTACACCCTCATTAATGGCATCCCTTCTAGAGTCTTCTCCCCTTCCTCCATTTCTTCTATAAATTGGATGGATTTTGAGGACAAATGGCACTTGATTTTGGAGGCCCTTGATTTTGGAAGCCCTTGATTTTGGAGGCCCTTGATTTTTGAAATATATTATTGTAATGCTCCTAATTTTCAAGAGTTGAAAGCATTCTTATGCTGCCCACATTTGGAGGATTGAAGGAGCAAACTCATGTTGCTCATATTTTAGGACTTTCATATTGCATTTTAGCTTCGTTCTTTCTTGTATTGCTATAATCTTCATTTCTAGAGCTAGAATGCATGTTTCTTAATAATTTAGATTAGTTTTTATTTGAATCTTCCATTCTTAGGTTGTATATGTCACTGGAATATGTATAATCTGAGGGCTATTATGTCATTTTTCATACTCCTCCTAGATAGGAAGTAATAGATCAATTTTGGTGATTGCTATGCTTGCTAATCCCTTGTTTTCACTAATGTAATGAACTATTGAAGTGTTGTGTCTCTCTTAATAGGTACAAAAATCATACACACATCCATGACACCCACCATGGGGCAAGATTGCTCAAAATTTCACAAAATTCTGCTCTCTGCCCTTGACATTTTCAAAATTTGCAGGCAGTTTATCATTTCCGGGAGCAACTTATCATTTTTGGTCAATATTTTATCGTTTCCAGGAGCAAGTTATCGTATGTGGTATATCTTTTATTGTTTTGGGGAGTTTTAATATCATCTGCTGCTGCATTTCTAGAACGTAAAATTTGGCCTTAAAATTGTTTTTGGTAGCTTATTTTTTCATTTTTGGTACGTGTTATCGTTTCACGTAAAAGGATTATCGTTTGGGGTAAAAAGTATTGTTTGGGGTCAAACTTTTATCATTTTTGGGTTTTATCATTTTAGGTCTCTGAATTATCATCTAGCGTCTAGAGGGCAAAAGTACAGAGTTTTGTCATTGACAAATTTGATTTCTAACTTGCTAACGTGGTTTTTTTCGTGATTGTGATCCTATTTTTAGCAGCCTAACTTGTGTTTGCAAATTTCTATCAGAGCTAAGAGAGAAAAAAGAGGATACTGACTTGTGGTTTTACAGATTGCCAATCCCTCATCTTGACTTCTATTCTTTTTTTACGCTTTCGAAACTAAAAGACATTTTCCAATCTCATACTAAATTGACTAGAGGAATATGCTCTTTTCCTTTTAAGGAAAATCAGAAACTCACAAGTCAATTTATGATTTGAAAGGAATTTGGAGTAATTGAACAAAGCAAACCTCATCGTCTAATTTTGGGATAGTATCTGAACAATCAAAGCATTACAATTTTGTGGCTCAATGAATAAGTTCAATTGTTTAATTAATTTTGGAATTAGTAATTGAACAAGCAAAGCACTAAAGAACTGTGGTCAACTGAACAATCAAATTTTGCTTTCAAGTACTTATGTTTTCATTAAAATTAGGAATATCTAAATCAAGCTTAACATAGCTTGAAGGAATGAACATTGATTTGCGTGTTTTGGGAGAAAATGACATGGACTAGGAGATTATGCTCTTCTTCTTTCAAAGAATCATAAATCTAGAAATCCTAAGCTCGCCAATCCTTTGTATGCTTATTCAATAGTAGAGGGCCTTCCGGTTGAGGAAAAAATCTCCCAGGAATGACCCAAGTGAGGACAGGTTTTACGCCAACCCTTCCAACTCACTATAAATAATTGCTTCCTCGTAGGCCAAAGCCTCGGAAGATGGAGTCAGTTTTTTTCATGGAATTTCAACATCATTCCTTGAACATGATTGGGTATGTGTAGAGTGGAGCTGCTTGAATCTTTCTTTCAAGAATACACATATTTGAGTACTCATAGGGCTATACGCCTCAATTTTTCCTTGTGCAATTCTATGGGAGACGGTTTTGAATGGATTGCCCCATCATAAACAATGAACTCTGTAGACAAACTACCTAATTCATCCTTGAAAGGGTGATAATCCTTGTGCAAGGCATAAAGCAATTTCCCCAAGAAACTTGTCATATTGTGCCCTCACTTGTGTTTGGATTAAGCTCATATGGCATCATGAATGGAGCCATTGTGTGCTTGGTGATGGCCATATTCTGATTATCATTTGAGTGTGTACCTAAGTCAACGAGAAAGTATTTTCATCCTCTACCTAGAAAATAGGACATAAGGATGTGTTTTGTTCCCCTTTAACAATGCAACAATGCTTGATGTAACTAAAAATCATTATAAAGATAACACCTTCAAACAAGCAACAAAATTCAAACCTTGGTCTACATGTTTTTTTCACTCACTGAAAAATCTCAGAATGCGATCTTCGATCAAACAAACTTCACACACTTCCAAGATAAAACTGACAAAATTTGATAGTAGGCACTTGCATCGTTGCCTCTCATAGGAAGATAGTTTATTTTAGATCCCCTTTTGACTCTTTAAATCTATCCTTATTATTTTTTCTGGTCTCATTGCGGCTGTATCAAAAAAAATTTCAGACATCTACCTTGCATGTCATGTCAGAATCTTGCAATCTGTCTCAATATGTGTGGTCTATCCAATTTTAAAAACAACTTGATTCCCAACTCACTATTAGGGCATTCTAACCCTTTGATGCTGGAATCATTTACTTCCACCAAAAAACAAATGACACTTCTACCTAGATACACTCACTTGAACGATTTGAGACTCTACTTGACACTATCGAGAAACTTTGATGAGGTTGAGATACGGATACATGGTTAACACAAGACACAATAAGTACACATCTAAAGGATCAAGAGTAATTCCTAAATCACTACACTTTCAAGGAGAAACATCTCACAGCTCCCTACTTAATCTAGACTCTCCAGAAATGGACAGGTCCACTCACGGATGGAGTGAGGATTTTGATAAATATGACAATAGAAAAAACAAAAAGCACAAAGATATCAATGAAGAAGAAGAACCCACATTTGACCATCCTATATTTGAATCAGGTAGTGAGGAAGACATCACTGAAGAAGAGTACAATAAACTCAAATATAGAAAGAAATTCCAAAAGATAATGGAAAAGATGATTGACGAAGATAAAGAGAAATACTTTCTCCATCTAGCATCCAATGGCATAAAGTTACCCAAGGACTATGATGTGGAACAACTAAAGGAAAAGGAGGTGCCAACTCCTATATCTATTCTCGCCAAACAACTCACCTTGATGCAAATAGAGCTCACAAATCTCAAACAAGAGAAGGATAAACCCAAGACCAAATACTCCGTGGACTCAATTTGCCCATTTCCTTTGACAATAGTATCACTATGGTTCCATTCCCTGCCAACATGGCAAGGCCAAAATACAAAAACTATACAGGAGAGACTGATCCACATGACCATGTTAGAGAATTTTGTGCTCTTATCATAGAATACATGCATGAACCTACATACCTCATGCGGATTTTTCCTAGAAGTCTAGGAGGCAACACCATGGAATGGTTCTCAAAGCTTACACCTAAGGTCAAAAATTTTGAGGAGTTAATTGAACAATTTATCCAAGATTACTCCTATAATATACAACATGATGTGACTATGATGGATCTATGCAACACTAAACAAAATACTGGCGAATCCTTTACACACTTTCTACAAAGGTAGAGGAGAATCTTTGCACGGTATTCAAGAGCTATTCCTAAATCTGAGAAAATGGAAATCTTTGTTAATAACCTGGTACCTGAGTTAAACTACACATTGCAAATGCAAGACTCCCCTAGCTTTGATAGGATGATCAAGAACGCCATCCGTATCAAAGAAGTTATGGTAAAAAAGGGGGAAAAGGGGGAGATCACTCTTCAAAGTGAGAACAAATCTAACAACTCCAACTCCAAACCTAAACGGTGGAAGCAAAAAAAAATGTTTTCAATGATGAAGTGGTAGATGCATCCAATTTTGTTCCTAAACCCAAGGTGTTCAATATAACGAACAACATGCAAGCAAGAAAAGATGCCAAGGTAACGACCTCGATACCCAAAGAAAACAATGATAATAGAAAAGGTTGGACATGAACTTCCAAAACTCATAGAATATTTACTCCTTTGGGAGAGCCTCTTGAAACTGCTTTGAAGACACTACTAGACAACAAAGTTCTCACAATCCCAGATTCCAAACCATGGGAGCCAGAATTCAAACCAAAATGGTGGGATGACAATTCTTACTATGTCTTTCACAAGAACAAAGGACACAAGACTAACAACTATCTTAAACTTAAACATGTTATCCAAGACCTTATTGAAGGAGGCAAGATCAAGGTGGAAGGACACACCACTATTGAAGGTCATACAACATTTAACAAATTTTTCCCTAATTATGAGAAAGGGGAGGCATCTAAAGGGAAAGATAATGAAGTAAACTACACCTATTCCAATAATTATAACATGATCAATATGCTAGACATTAAAACTAAAACAATTAATGTGGTCACAATCAAAGGTGTTAAAGACACATCTTTCCAATTGAATGCGGTGACTCAGAGCCAAGGAAAAGTCACGATAAATGGACCCAATTCTACCTCAAAACTAGCATCAACATCTAAGATTCCTATTATTACTATCCCCAAACTAGCAGCAAAATACATGGTTACTATTCCTACAACAAAGTATGACTTGGTGGACCAATTGCAATGACCCTTTGCTAAAATTTCCATTTTTGAGTTGCTTAAAATCTCCACAGTGCATAGGGAAATCCTAGAACAAGTCCTACATGCCACAAATGTCCCAAAGGACCTTGATATAGACAAATTCCAAGCGATGGTTACTCACATCTCAGCACCGCATTATCTCTCCTTTTCTGAAGAGGATGATAAATCATTGAAACATCCACATAATCAACCCCTTCATATTGAAGTCCCCATTCATAAATGCCATGTTCGATGTGTATTGATAGATGAAGATGCAGGATGGAATATTTGTACCCTTAATCTAATCAGGAAACTGGGTCTTTCAGAATAGACCATTGACTCTAGAAGAAAAATCACTATCAAAGCTTATGATGAGGAAAAAATATCCTCTAAAGGTCTTATTATTCTACCCATTAGAGTTGGGCTGATTGAAATAAATGTCATCTATCAAGTTTTGGATCTTCTGCTAGCTAATAACATACTATTGGGGAGACCCTGGATTCATGAAATGCAATTTGTGTCATCTACTTACCTCCAGGGTATCAAATTCCCACATAAGGGGGTGGAAGTAACAATCCTTGTAGATGCCAATTATACTTGCAACAATGTCAAAGTAGGTAGTACGATTCCATATAACAAGGAAGCTATGGATGAGATTTCTCCTGAGACTACCAAAGACATAGTTATGAAAATCTTTGGAAAGACCTTAAAACTTGAAGAAACAGGTATGGGAGAATATAAGCTGGACATGACCCCATCATTGACAGAACTTCCGATGTCACCAAGATCCTATGGAAAACCTTCATCATCATTCAAACCTGCTGCATTTAAGGAGCCAAAAATCCTCAAAGAAACTGGCATGGTTAAGGCATCCACATCTTCTTTAGATAACACAGAAGAATAGGCAGTCTTGGACTGGCTTTACAAAGGAGAACTGATGGAAGTTGAGGTAAAACATGTTGAAATATCCCCAGAGAAGTATGGCAAAGGATATGATCTCCTCAAGCAAATGGGATATAAAGGAAAATGACCTTTAGGCGATGAAGGAAGATGACTTATTGAGCTTGTGCACATGGAATTTAGAAATACTAGAGACAAAACAGGACTAGGTTTTAATAGTGAATCTGACAAACCTACTTCAAAAGATAGTCTGATCTCTGACAAAGGGAGTGATGAAATAGAGGAGATAGAACTAGAACAATGGTCCTATGGAAGATTATTACATGTTGGCATAGAGAATCTCGACTATCAAGGAGAGAGCTATGTACCAAGCTTTGAGGTACCAAAAGATATTCACACACCTTTGTTAGCACATGCTCGTATTTAAGAGGTAGGAGACACAACAAAGGATGATCCAAAGGTACCATTGATAGAAATAGTTACTGAAGACACACCTTGAAAATAGGATTTATATCCTGACTAGGGGCAGTTGGTCATAGTTTCACATGTCCTTGATTTACCACACTTTGATCCACAGGTGGCTAATCGAGTACATCAGATAATTATTGCAGAATTCTTAAAGTGGGCCGATGACAACGTAACTGACTCTCATGATTATGAGTGGGATGAGCTATCTGTCACCACAGAGGACATTAAAATAGGTGTGATTCACATGTTCACAGCTACATCAATACACCAAGAACCTTCTAACACCACTCCTAATAGTATTGATGTTCCTGAAGTAGAGGAGGAATTCCTTTACCAAATCATTGATGAAGAAACTGGTGTTCTCTTAGGTCTAGAATAAATTTAGAGGCATCAAGCTAGGAGCCTCCTCCTACAAAGAGATGAAGAATAAGAATACTCCATTGACGAGTCACTAGAGTTGGGTCCACATATAACTAACACCAGCTTTGATAATGATGATCTAACTCTTATTGATCTAAACATCCAAGAGATTAACTTAATAGAACATGTCATGTCAGTCAATAGTCTTGACACTAACGTGATGTTGTCCTTCCCAAAATCTGGTTCCTTATATTTGATAAACCCAGACCTAATTGATTGGGAAAATTCACATCCTACTCATATCCTTGACTTTCCCAATGACTACACCTTGGCTTGCTATCTAAACTCTTGTGAACATATCACAGGAGGATATCAAGTTTCTCAGTCAAAAATTGAAAAAAAAAAAAAAGGAACTGATGGTGAAAACCACATTGTGGCAGTGTCAGATCCTAAAATAGTAAAAACAAAAGATGTATCTGATGTTGAAAACCTCTTATAGGCACCAAAGGATGAGATTATTGATATCCTCCCTGAGCACTTTCAAGAAAGGTCTTCAGTTCTAATAGAACCAACACAACCAGTTAATTTGGGCACAACTAAAGTTCCTTAAATAGTACACCTAGCACAATCTTTGTCAGAAGAGGAAAAGACACAATTCATCGAGTTCCTGAAAGAGAAGAAGATCAAATTGTCATGGTATTATATAGATATGCCTGGACTGGATCCTGAATTGATAATGCACCACTTGTCTATAGCTCCCAGGATCAAACCCGTGAAATAGAAACTAAGAAAGATGCATCCTCATGTTGCATTTCTAGTAAAATCAGAGCTAGAGAAATTGTTCAAAGCTAGATTTATCTGAGTCATTACTTATGCAGGATGGATCTCCAATGTGGTCCCAGTATCTAAATCTGATAAATCTATCAGGATCTGTACCGAATTTAAAGACTTAAACAAGGCATGTCCTAAGGATGAATTCCCACTGCCTATTATTGATATGATCATAGACCTCACGACAAGCTACCAAATGTATTCACTAATGGATTGGTTCTCAGGCTATAATCAAATAAAAATTGCCCCCGAGGATCAAGAGAAGACTACATTTAAATGCACATGGGGGACATTTTGCTAGAACGTCATGCCATTAGGGTTAAAGAATGCCGGTGCTACATATCAAAGAACGATGACTACTATATTCCATGATATGATGCATAAAAACATGGAGGATTACGTGGATGAAACCTTATCTAAATCCAAAGAAAGGAGAACTCGTGTTGATGACTTAAGGAAGATATTGGATTGAATGGAACAATTTCAACTCAGGCTTAATCCAAAGAAGTATGCCTTTGGGGTCCTATCCGGAAAGCTCTTAGGATTTATTATTTTAGTGAAAGGAATTGAGGTAGATCCTGTAAAAGTCAAAGCTATACTAGAGATGAATCCTTCATGCAACATTAGTCAAATGAGAATGTTACAAGGGAGACTTCAATAAATCAGGAGGTTCATGTCACAACTTGTAGACAGAGCACAACCCTTTACCAAATTACTACATAAAGGTGTCACTTTCAAATGGGATGAACATTGTGAAGCCAACTTCAGAGAACTAAAAGAGTACCTAGCTACTCCTCCCATTCTTATGGCACCCATTCATGGAAATCCATTGCTCCTATATATTTCAACTACAACCACATTACTAGGAGTATTGCTAGCACAAGAGGATGAAACTAAGAAAGAAAAATAAATCTACTACATCAAAAGAACACTAGTCTCCTTTGGACTCAATTATAACATTATTGAGAAAGCATGCTTAGCAGTTGTCTTTGCATCACAAAAATTGAGACATTACATGCTATCACATACGGTAAGGCTCATTGCAAAGATAGATCCTTTGAATCACCTCCTAAACAAAACAACATTAACAGGACATATGGAAAAGTGGGTCCTCATTCTGAGTGAATTTGACATTGAGTATGTGGACCGAAGAGATATTAAAGAAAAAGTACTTGCAGATCAACTAGCTGATTCACCACTCCAAGATGACGAACCTTTAAAGATTGAATTCCCTGATGAGAAAATTATGCATTTGACTGAGTATCTATGGAAGATGTACTTTGATGGTTCTTTCACACAACAAGGCTCTGGAACAGGGGTTCTATTCATAACTCCTCAAGGCTACAAGTTACCAAAGTCCTACAAATTGATGTTTCCATGTACAAAAAACATTTCTGAATATGAAGCATTGGTAAACAGTCTTAAACTTTCTATGGAGTGGAAAATTGTAGAGTTACATGTGTATGGTGACTCCCAGCTCATTATCAATCAATTCAATAGATATTATCAGATGAAAGATGAGAAATTGACACCCTACAAACAACTAGTTGATGACTTAAAGAATTACTATGTCTTCATCACATTCCAGCAGATACCCAGAACAAAGAACAAAGTTGTAGATGCTATGGCTACATTGGCATCCATGTTACAACTGAAGGAACATCAATTCCACTATGACTTCTTGGTGAAATAATTATCCTATTATGCCTTTGATACCCCTGAATACCAAGTAATCTATGCTTTAAACATGCCAAACCAATCTCAGTATGATAACATCATTGCTTACCTAACTGACCAAACCATTCCCAATGATCTATCCCAAAATGAAAAAAAGAGCCTTGATTAGGACAACATCGCGTTATGTCCTCATAACTAATAACTTATATCGATGAGGTCTCAATGGTACACTTCTTAGATTTTTAGAATACGAAGAGTTAGATCACGCATTAAAAGAAGTCCATGAAGGTGTATGTGGATCACATTCAAACGACTTCTCATTAGCTAAAAAATTGCTTAGAGTAGGCTATTATTGGCCTACCATGGAAAAAGATGATGTTCAATTTTATAAAATGTTTCATAAATGACAAACACATGGAAATCTTATCCATGCTCCTGCCAGGGAACTCATACCTTTTATAACACATTGGCCATTTCAACAATGGGCCTTTGACTTGGTTGGACAGATATATCCCAATTCTTCAAATGGACACAATTTAATCATTATAGCCACTAAGTATTTTACGAAGTGGGTCAAGGCCATGCTGCTAATCAAAGCCACTGGCAAATAGGTGGCTATGTTCATATTAAACTACATTATCTATAGATATGGGATACCCTCTTCAATTGTAATAGACAATGAGGGCTAATTTAAAAGTCAAGACATTGATGACCTTTGCGAACAGATCCACATCACTCAACATTGTTCCTCAATCTATTATCCTCAACGTAATGGACAGGCAGAGGCATCTAATAAGAATATTCTCAAAATCCTACACTAAACTGTGAGTAAGTCTGGCAGAGACTATCCTTTACAACTGAATCTAACACTATGGGCCTATAGAACAAGCATCAGAACACCAACTGGAGCCACGCCATTTTCCCTAGTCTATGGTGCTGAGGTAGTACTACCTATTGAGGTTGAAATCCCATCTTTGCAGATATGTTTACATGGTCTTGTAACTGATGAGCAATACTGCATCGATCGGGTAAATTCTTTAGACTTACTTGATGAGCGCAGGCAATAGGCATTCAATCAACTAAAAGTATACCAAGCATGAACGTCCAAAGAATACAATAAAAAGGTCAAACCATGAAAATTTCAAGTGGGGGATCTCGTCCTAAAAGAGAATCCTAAAAACCAGTCTAACCCAGAATAGAAAGGAAAGTTTGAACCTAACTGGCTGGGACCTTATGTTATCATTGCTACTTTTGGGACTGGAGCTTATCAACTAACTACACTTGAGGGAGATTTCCTCCTGGATCCTATCAATACTCTACATTTGAAGCGGTTCTACGCTTGATGATTGGGTAAAAGAGCCTATATAGTGAAAAATTAGAAAATACCAAAAACATTCAGAAAATTGATCTTGAAGAAATCCAAAAATAGTGAAAAAAGTCCTGAAGAAAGGTATCCTTGGTGAAAACCTGGCAAAAAGGTGCCTTGATACTACAAAAACATTCAAAAATAGAAAAAATAGAAAAAAATTTGATAAAGAGAAAAGTGCCTTGATGACAACCTGGAAAACGGGCACCCTAGTAAAACGAGCATCCTGGTAGCAAAAAGAATGAAAAAGTTTTTCCAAGTGGTGAAAACCTGGCAATCAGGTGTCACTTGTGTTCTTCGCTCCATCTATCAAAACATTGCTAATACTAAGCCTTCACAATTACACATGTGCTAAGAGTTGACTTTGTTTCCTTATGAAAATCTTATCCTTGCGTGGGATTTGTCTACATTTCTATCTTAGGATCAAGTCATTCTGCACTAGGGGCATCTTTTGCTAACCATATTGGTAGCGTCTGCTAGGTTGTCATAGGATGTTTTGTCTTGTGACACAATGATACTCGATGCTTTCACCAAATTGTCACTTTCATGAAACAAGGATGGCACAAACATTGCACTAACAAGTACGATGTTCCTAAGACCTACATTGGATTGCAAACATGAAGAATACACAGACATGGAACACATTTTTTCTTGAATTCCAAATTTTTGATTGATGAATCTATACTAGGCTTGAAAAATTAATCAATAGTATTTCTCAATACTACCTAAACATAGTTTGATCTTGGTTTGGTTATGACTCTTTTATGTACCCATGATGTTTTCACTGGGGTCATCTAAGCAGTTATGAGTTTTCTTTGATTGATTCACAATTGATAGTTGTTGTGTCTTCCGAGTCACTCCATGACATCTACACAAAGACAAAGATTTGCAAGGATGGGGGCATAACATTTTCTTGGTTTTCTGCATATGGTGATTGTTCCAAATGAGCCTATACATTTCACCCAACTTGGATGTTTATGGTAAGAGTTGCCACCATGGGTGGATAGTCGCATATATCTCGATCTTTGTTATGTGTAAACTACAGTGAGGTCAAAATAATTTTCTTGTCTATTTTCTAAAAACTTAGATTCTCACTAAGGTATACAAAGCATAATGTACCCAAGGATATGAATTTTCAAGGACATTGTGGATCCAATATATTACCTTATACATAATCTGATATAATAAAAGAAAAGTGGCTAACTTGTTATCTTGGCTTCTATGCCTTGATGCCTAAGTCCATTTCCAATATTTCATTAAAACATAGTATTCATACTTTCATAATATCAGTGTGTATTAGTGATTGTTGTACTATCAGGTGGTATTCATTCCAAAAAGTGCCTAATGATGATAAAATGCTATAATATATGCAAATCAGTGACAGTCCTAAGAGTCTGCATATAGATGCATTTAGAGATTGCATGATTCATTTTGAAAGAACAACATAAGGATTTGAGCTCAAACTCCTTTCTATTTTTAATTCATCTAAAATCCAAGATATTTACATACCCATGATTTCTGAAATCTTTAATCAATCGGCAATAAAACCGAACTCACATTTTAAAACATAATTAACTTGGTACTCGTGTGTTTACTCTTAAACACACCTTCATTTCTTCACTTCTTCTAATCCATTCTTTCATTCCCCTACCTGATCACTGCAAGTGATACATCATTTCAATAGAGGGATTTTATTCTTTTTTCCTTCATTTTCATTCCTGAGGGGGCATGATCACACTATTATCAATCAAATTTTTTCTCAAAACAACATTAAAAATGACATCGTTACAAACAAACTAGGGGCGTGACAATTTTCTTGACTAAGTCAGGACTATTGGATAGAAAGTTTTGGTTCTCATAAGCTGGATATCTTGTGTTTCCTCATTTTAAAAAGATTCTTACTAAGCTCCTGGCAGCTTCATACTGACTTTTGGATGACAACCAAGTTCGGAATTAGTATTATCAATCTTTGGGAAAAAACCAAGTTTAGAATTGGTATCTTTAAGATCTTTTATTGACCTTTGTATGACAATCAAGTTCAAAATCAATACTATCAGTTAAGTTCAATCAAGTGCGAGACTGATCTCATCAGGCATTTTGTTCGATCATGAGAAAAATTCTCAATCCTTCTAAAGTCAACATTAAAAAAATTTCTTTGAATCAATGCGCCTCTCACACATCAATTCAAAGAGGGGAAAATGTAACCACCTAGATTTGGTCTGCTCTCACCATAGACCCTATTTTCCCTAAGTGTGATCATACCCCCAATTATGCCCAGACAACTCTTAAAATTACTGGCATAATTCATTCAAATCAGATTTAATCTCCTAAGTGATCTAATCACTAATTTACATTAATCACTTTAGCCAATCCAATCCAATCAATTCAATTCAATTCAAATCAATACTTGGCTAAGGTAATTAATTTAAAATGAATTAATGAAATCCTAATTATACCTCATCACTTGCAAAATTAATCCCCTAGCATAATTTATTCAATATGGCTAAAGTCCTAATTAATTATTACAAAGCAATTAAAAACTTAAATGATTAATTAAATCCCTATTATTGAGTGAATGTGTTATTATAACAATTCATTTTATTAATATTCCCTCCAACCTAACCAATCTCAAAATGCCAAACCATGAGTTCAAACTCATCCCAACCACTTCTCACATGCTAATTCTTCTTAATTAGCTAATTAATCCTAATTAGCTAATCCCCCCTCCAATCATTCTCTCTCCTCCCATCTCTATCTCCTAATCACATGCCTTAAACCTTAATCCTAATCCTAAGCTACCCTTAAGCTTTTCACATTCCTAAATCTGTGATTAGGAATTCAACCCTCCCCCTAAAGTCAAAGTTATCAAGCTTGACCTTAAACCCTCACCAATACCTCATTAATGCTTTCATAAATGAATAATTAATGGCTCTTACACATTCTCTTCCACACTCCTTATTAATGAGTCTTACACCCTCATTAATGGCATCCCTTCTAGAGTCTTCTCCCCTTCCTCCATTTCTTCTATATATTGGATGGATTTTGAGCACAAATGGCCCTTGATTTTGGAGGCCCTTGATTTTGGAAGCCCTTCATTTTGGAGGCCCTTGATTTTTGAAAAATATTGTTGTAATGCTCCTAATTTTGAAGATTTGAAAGCATTATTATGATGCCCACATTTGGAGGATTGAAGGAGAAAACTCATGTTGCTCATATTTTAGGACTTTCATATTGCGTTTTAGCTTCTTTCTTGCTTTTATTTCTATAATCTTCATTTCTAGTGATAGAATGCATGTTTCTTAATCATTTAGATTAGTTTTTATTTGAATCTTCCATTATTTGGTTGTATATGTCACTGGAATATGCATAATCTAAGGGCTATTATGTCATTTTTCATACTCCTCCTAGATAGGAAGCAATAGATTGATTTTGGTGATTACTATGCTAGCTAATCCCTTGTTTTCACTAATGCAATGATTTATTGAAGTGTTGTGTCTCTCTTAACAAGTACAAAAATCACACACACAACTGGACTTTGCAATGACCTGAGAGAAAAGTCTATACTCCTGCCTACTAGAAGGAAATGAGTCAGTGTCGGTTAGTGTAGTTGTTTACTACATTTTGATTTCATATTTTCTAACTTGCTAACCATGTAGAGACTCATTGAAGTGTGTGTGTTTGAAGCTGCAGGAACGAAGACTCAAAACCACGCATACAATTCTGGCACCCACCTTGGGGCTTACCCACATATCCTTTTGAGCCAAATCTGACCCCTCAATCACGTTCAGATCATCATTTTGGTAGAAAATGACTATAAATTTTCCCATACCTGACGAAAGTCAAATCTGTGGCAAATTTTTTTTCCCGAACAGGTCGTATGACCTTCTACATGCTAATCGAGGAACAAGAAAAATATACTTCTTCCCCAGTCCCTACACACAGATTGAGGCATATCTCTATTTTTAGGAAAAATACTAATTCATGTTTTACCTAATCATCTGTCATTATGTGCATTTCATTATATTCCATCCACATTTAGTACCTCAAAGCACCAAGCACAATATGCCTATCCAACAAGTTTCTTGTTTGGGTTATAAGTTATGACTTTGGTATAAAAATCACTCATTAACTAATTCCCCCATGCATGTGGGATTAAAAAATACACCCTCCCACTACTTCCCCACCACCCCACTTCTCACTCCACCCCACCGACTTCTCGACCTCCCCATTCCTCCGCCACACCCCACCCACCAATACCCTAGCAACCACCACCAACCACCCACAAAAAACCCACCCCGTTCTTCCCTCACCGCCCGCACAACCCACCTTCTACCATCCCTGCTATCTCCCCACACAAATCCTTCCCACGTAGCCTCTATGCTACCTCCCAAACCCACACCTCTCCACCACCATCTCTTCGCAGCCCCACCTCCCCTCTGCTCAGCCACCCTGTTGGAGATTTGATTCTGAGCAGTTGATTGATTGTATGTTTGTCATTGATGACAACATATAATACATATTAGTAATTCTATATGTACTTATCAGAATGATGATATGAAGACTTGCATGGATAGATACATGTTGACATGTTTATTATGTTATGTTCATACACGCAGACCCAGATATGATGTTTCAGTAAAGTTATGTAATTCTGTTATTGACAGTTACAGTTCTGGAAGTGTAACTGTTTAGGGACGATGTATATCACATGTTTCTTGAGTTGCACCTATCTTCTGTATATGCGTGTGTATATTCATGATTAGTTATGAGTTGATGATATTAATCCAAAGGTGCCAAATGTGTTTCAAGAAGATTGTAAAGTTAGAGTTAAATTGGTGAGGTTGACTTAGTGAAGCATCGCGTCTATTCAGTTTATACTTGCATATTTATAATAATGCTTGCGTGCTTAGTAGAGCTGACAAGGATGCTATGAAGAGTTGTCTTACAGGTCCCATGATCTCATACTTTGAGGAAGATACTTATAGCAAGTCAAAGGTGACACGCTAAGTGTGAATGATATGAAAAGAGAAGAAAGATGTACAGAGCAGATTATCA
>MU224821.1:880340-907757 GCA_018584345.1 Thuja plicata
TAAATTGTCCCCCCATTTGAAACCATTTGAAAGCCTCTCACTCAACCATGGCTTAATCATGATCAAGTAACTCTACCCCCTACACTTGGGAAAATCCTATAAATAGAAGCCATTTTGAGAGCATAAGGGATCCTAGAAAATTTGAATGCAATGCATCCTTACTATAGGCATTTCATAGCAATTTTAGAGCATTTCATAGCAAATTGAGCATAATTGAGAGTATTTAGGAAAGCATTTGAATCAAAGATCATAGAAATGGAGGGAATTTGAGCTAGATTAAGCATATCATAATCAACATTCTCATTCTAGGATTGTCACTAGTAGAGATTAAGGCTGAGAGCTCTATTAGAAAAGCTTAGTAAGAGATCCATGAGATGGTAAATGCTTTATTTGTCAATTCTTTGATTAAATTGTATTATTGTTTCCATATAATTGATAGATAGCACCTTTATTTCATGAAGGTATGAATTATACATACACAAATGACGCCCACCGTGGGGCTTTGAGCCTCTAAATCTTGTTTTTGTATCATTTTTAGGTGTTTTTTGTGCATTTTACTACTAAATTTGCATGTTGCAGGTCCAAGTGATGCCTACTAGTTGTAAAGTGACACCTACCAAAAGCTAAATGATGCCTAAGAATATCTTCTTTTCTCTATCTTGAAATTATTTCACCGCCTACAAGACAAAGTGTCACGACTGAGCACATAAAGCGATGCTTGCAAGCAACAAAATCCCGCCTATGAACATTCTTTTTCCGCTTGATATCTTTTTTGTTTTGCAATTTACACATTCTGCACTGCCTATCACTCAAAGTTTAACGCCTCCTAGTTGTTAAATCACGCTTAGCTGACTAGAAAGTAATGCCTAGCTGATTGCAAAGTCACGCGTAGGACACTGCCAAATAATGCATGTTAGTTGTTAAATGATGCTTGCAATTTGCTATGTTTTATTGCACTTAAATTGATAAATTCTATTTTCTAACTCTCTGTTACTTTATTTTCTGCAGATGAACAAACACCTAAAAGTGCAGAAACTAGAGGTGCACATCATAAGGCCAAGCAAAGAGGTAAGGGTTCAAATCAAATACTTAAAAGAAATACATAATTCTTTTATTTTGGACAATTTAGAGAAGGAAGAGCAATTATTTGAGCATTACATCAAAGTTAGTAGTGCATACAAGAAAATTTTTCCATCTCTTAGGTGATTTCATGCATTAAGTCCTTAATTTGTTTTTGCAAAATTTATCAAGGAACTTAGTTGCATTGTCAATTTCACTTTTGGTTTCCTTCACTTTGTGCATTTGTGTTGACTAAATTTTTGGTGGAGATGGAGAGGGAACAATCACCACTAGGTGAGTGAGAAAAATAAAAAGAAAAAACCTCAAAAAAGTGCCTAGCCTTTGCTAGAATCGAAAAGAGGTATTTTTCTCGTCAAGCTTGCTTTGCTTAGATTGTGGCAATTCTTTTAAATCTAGCTAAATAGGGAAATCATATTATTTTCCATCTTGAACAAAACATTAGGTATATTCTCTCAACTTTTTGAAGTTGATCAAAAAGCCAAACATGTTGAGTTTAGGGTGGTAGAAAGAAAGGGAGGATAATTGAACCACACACTTCAATTTTTAAGAACATCTTTGTTACAAGGTTGAAAAAGAGCATAAGTGTTTAAGGTGTTTGGAACAAAGACAAAAATAGGGATATGCTCTTCACTCTTTGACTGAATCAAATTCCTAAACTTGTTGAACTAAGTTCCATTTCTTGCTTTCCATATATGCTAGATAATTTAGAGCTTTAGAGGGCTTGCCTCCCAGGTACATCCTTATGAGGACGGTGAGAGGGAACGACCAAAAGTGGGAGACAATTTCTTAAGCCATGATACTATCCAACTGACTATAAACAAATGCACTCTTCCTTAATGGGTTGTAGTGACTAGGTTATGCTTAAGTTTCTTCACTTCCTGTAGTAGTCCTTCAGGATTGCACAAAATCATACTTTTGTGTGTGTGGGAAGCCCGCAAGGGGCTATAAGAACTTTTCATGATATAGAAAGACGGTGTTCAATAAATCCTTCTTAAGTAGAATGCTTCCTTTTAGAGCCAAAATGTTTAAAATCCAAATCTTACTCTAGGTATTTTGATTGGAATCTATTCTTGTTTAAGACCCGTTGAAACAACCAATAACATACACTTTAGTGTGTTTTAGGGTTATGATGCAAACTTGATGTGTGTGTTATGTTTGTGTTTACATTTTCAAGAAAGAATCCAATTGAATAGATCTGATCATAGCTTTAAACTTTTAAAAACCCTAAAAAATTGTGAAACTAATCTCAATCTACAAAGTGTCGCATACCAGTAGAGAAATCATGCCTACAAAACATTATGTGATGCCTACAAACTTCAAATAACATCTCTTACAATTAAAGTGACGCCTAAGTCACTGGAAACTACCACCTATGAACATTTAAAACAATACCTACAAATAGGCAAATGCTGCCTGCAACCTGCAGAGTGTCGCGTACACATTTTCAAGCTGACACCTATACAGTGCGAAGTGACGCCTATATAGTAAAAAGTGATGCCAAACAAAAAACAAGGGAAAATAGTGGACATTTCCTGAGGGTGTGAAAACAATTTGATTACATTTTTGGATACCCTTTTGGATTTTCTACCTGTGCATACTTTGAGTTTGATTAGAATCCCCCATTGTTGGATAATTTGCAAAATCATCAAGGGATTGATCAATCAGGTGATCAAAGCCAAGTTTTCTTGATCAACGCTCATTTCTTCTATTACCCGATCACATTAAATTAAATCTACCTTGCAATCTGACGGAACCTATCTAAGATAGGAGTTTCCTTTTCCTAGTGACAAATTTACTTCTTCGCAACAACCAATTCAAGAATCAATGGAGGTAGAACCAAATATGGCATTCCCATTTGGCAATATGGACCTCGACCTAATCAACAATGTCAATAGAGATAACAACAATAATAACAAAAATGGTGAGGTCAATAACAATGGGGCCCATGGAAGAGGAGTAGACCTTAACAATCAAGGGGTAGATCCTAATAATAATGGAGGAAATGTGGACCCTAATGATGAAGAAGAAACCGAAGAAAAGGTTAATGAGGCAGTCCAAAGCCCATTCTTCATGAAGCTCATGGATAAAGTGTTAGAATGAGATAGGGAGAATTATTTCCTAGACCTAGCACAAGAAGGGACTAAACTCCCCCACAACTTTGATGTTGATCAACTCAAGCAAAAGGAAGAAGAAGCCACCCCGATCGACATAATGAACAAGAAATTTAAATTATTCCAAATGCAATTGGACATGATGAAACAAAGTTGGGCTCCTAAACCCTTTTCTATCAAATCTTTGTGTCCTTTTCCATTCAACAAGACCTAATTATGGTCCCATTCCTAAGTAATGTTGTTTTTCCTAAATATGAAAAGTATGAAGGAGCATCCGATCCCCAAGATCATTTAAGGGAATTTTGTGCATTGAGCCTAGATTTAATGCATGACACAAAATATTTAATGAGGTTATTCCCTATAAGTTTAGGAGGCATGTCAATGGAGTGGTATTCCAAGTTACCCTCTGACATTCAAACTTTTGAAGAATTAGCCTCCAAATTCGTAACTCATTATTCCTAAAATATCAAACATGAGGTTACAATGATAAATTTATGTAATACCAAGAAAGGAGAGGGATAAGGATTCCTAATTTTCTTACAAAGGTGGAGAGTGATATTTGATAGATACCCTCGAAGTGTACCCAAAAAAGGAGATGGATATCTTCATGAATAGCTTGAGTAATGAGATGAACTATCGGTTAAGATTGCAATGTCCTAGGTCTTTTCAAGACATAATTGAGAATGGAGTTACTATGGAGGAGGTATTGGTTAAAAGTGGAGAACTTAAGCTTTATAAGGATAATAAAACACCAACAACAATACCTCCAATAACAATCAAAATAGAAATCCTCCTAACAATAACTGGTTTTGGATGAGGAAAAATAACAAAGGTGTAGTCAATAATGGAGTTGTGGAAGATAACAATTTTAAGGCCGCTCCTTTTACTCTTACAAGAAGAACTAATAAATTTAACAATGCAAGTCAAGCACCCAAAGTGCCTCTCAACACCAAAAATAACAATAAAAACTTTGGGAATAATCAAGGGGCTAACAAGCCTAAGCCTTTCTTTGCACCAACACCTAGAAGGACATTCACACCTTTGGGTGAACCACTTGAGAATGCATTAAGAACCCTAATTTCTAATTAGATTATTTATTTATCAAGGGCTCAACCCTATGAACCACAAATCAAGCCTAATTGGTGGAGTGATTCCAACCATTGTGAATACCATAGGAATTGAGGACACAAAACCAATGATTGCATGCACCTAAGACATGTGGTGCAAGATTTGATTGACAATAGTGTAATTAAGATAGAAGGGCCCCAAAACAATGAGGATCATATGACCATTAAACAACCTTTCTATAATCATGAGAAAGGTGAGTCTTCAACTTTGAATAATCAAGGAAACAACTCCAAAGGTAACAACAATGCCAATTTTTCTCATCATTATGACAATACTATCAATACCTTATCTGGGCATGAGCATGTTGCTTATGTTGTGGTAATTAAGGAATAACCCAAAGTGGAAACTTCTAATGTCATCACTAGGGGGAAAGCATCAAGGATTACCCTACAAGGGGGTGCTCCTAAACCCATTGGCCCTACACAATCAAATATTTTGGCTAAACAATTATCTACTGCAACAAAGCCTTATAGTTTGGTTGATCAATTTCAAAAGACTCCAGCACAAATCTCTATTTTGGAGTTACTAAAACTTTCTCCCAATCACAAGGAGATATTGGAAAAAGCCCTAGTGGAGACTAATGTTCCTATAACTTTGGAGGAAGATAAGTTTAAAAATATGGTAGGATATTGCATTGCACTACATTGCCTTTCATTCTCCAAACAAGATGATATGTCCATTACTCACCCTCAAAATTTTCCCTTGCATATAGAAGTTTTAATCCAAAGGCATAGGGTCAAGAGAGTTCTCATTGATGGGGGAGCTGGTCTTTAACATTTGCACATTGAACCTTGTCAATTATTTAGGGTTATCCAAATCATCTATTGAGCCTAAAAAGAAGATTAGCATTAAGGCTTATGATGAGGAAGAAAGATCTTTGAAGGGCATGATTGTTTTACCTATTCAAGCTGGACCTATCAAGAAAGACACCAAATTTCAAGTCCTTGACATGAAACTAACTTATAATATCTTATTGTGGAGACCATGGATTCATGAGATGCAAGCGGTGCCTTCCACCTACCATCAATGCATAAAATTTCCACACATGGGTGAAGAGATCACGATTGAAAGACATTCTAATCCCTTTCAATATTGCAACACTTTGAAACCTAGTCATGAGCTATTTATTTCTCACAATAGGGAAGGAGTCATCCCTAATGTCACCATTGAAGAATCTAAAGAGGAAGGTTCAAAGTTAACATCAAATGCTACATCTACCTCAAACCCTAATCAAACTAACTCAACTACATCAACTAAAGGAAAGGAGAAAGTGAGTTATGAGGGTCCAAAGGAGTGGGGGAATATTTTGTTTCCCTATTTGATTTTCCAACTTCTCCTAGGACACATGGAAAACCATCAAGTGCTCATCCACCTCAAAAATATAACTCTAATTTTATAAGAGAGAGTGACAAATCAGCCCTAAAAAAGGAGGATAATGAAGTTTTACAATGGCTCTACAAAGAGGAAGATACTTCAAACAATCCCGTGGAAAGAGTACAACACATCAATATTCAAACCAAGATATATGGGAAGGGCTTTCAAATTATGAAAAAAATGGGATACAAGGGAAGAGGACCCTTAGGAGTCAGGAATAGAGGATTGCTAGAACCCATTGAATAGGATTGGAGGTCAAAAGATGAGAATTCCAGAATAGGTTATCAAGACAAAGGAGAAAGTTCAAGCCCTATGCATGATTTTAATGAACATGTACACATGGTAGGATCTGAAAGTGAGGATGATTCCAGAGATTATGAGTGGGATTCCCTATCCAAAGACTATTGTCATGATAAAGAGGTTGATGTTATTCACACATATGCTACCATTCCTAATGTCAAAAGTCAAGACAATTAGAATCAAGGTTTGAATTCTACACAAGTATCAAATAAGTCTCAAGAATCCAATGTAGGTCAAGCATCTAGGGATAATAAATGGATAGGTGAACCTTGGGTTCCTTTGTGGGGGGGGTGATTCAAATGTTATATTTATTCAACATACTTTCTTTCCAATGGAAATCAATGAGGACTCTAGTGAGGAAAACTTTGATCCTACTTCCATGGAACACCTTGAGCAAGTACATGTTATAGACCTAAGTGATAAAATGTATGAACCTTCAAATGAGGTCATGTCCTTGAATCCTTTGAATGAAAACTTTCCTAATGATTCCTTATCCTTACTTCATCCCAAACTCATTGATTGGGATTTAACCGAACGAAATGACCTATTATACTTTCCCAATGACCATGCAATGGCCCAATACCTAAACGTGGTTGAGACATATTATTCCACCAATTAATAAAATCCATACATAATGATAGAGGTAGGGGTTCAACCTCTCAATCCACAAAATAAAAGAAAGAAATTCAAAAAAATGAAAAGGTCTAGTGGTGAAAACCACCATGTGGCAGTGCTAGAACCTAAAAAGTAAAAATATCAGATGTTTCCAAAGGTGAAAACCCAATTGTGGCACCTAATAAAGAGAGGTTGGATACCCTACCAGAACATGATAATGAGAGATATCGTATTCTCATAGAGCCAATGGAAAAGGTCAACATTGGAACTGACTTGGAACCAAATTTTATTCACTTAGCAGGATCACTAACCCAATTAGAAAGGAAGGAGTTCATTGAATTATTTCAAGCAAAGAAAATTAATTTTGTGTGGTCATATGCTGACATGCTAGGGTTTGATCCAAGCTTCATAATGCACCATTTTAATGTGAAACCCGACATCAAACCTATAATGCAGAAATTGAAAAATATGCATCCACATGTAGCCCTATTAGTCAAAGTAGAATTGGAGAAGCTAGTTAAGGTTGGATTCATAAGAGTAATAGCCTATGGATAATGGATATCCAACATTGTACCAGTTACCAAACATGATAAGTCCATTATAATATGCAAATATTTTCAAAACCTTAACCTTGCTTGTCAGAAGGATGATTTTTCCATTGCCTAGCATTGATGCTATCGTATATTTAATGGTGGGACATTCTATGTTCTCATTAATGGATGGAATTAGTGGATACAATCAGATTTGCATAGCACCTAAAGACCAAGAAAATACTTCTTTTACATGCCCATGGGGAACCTTTTTTTGGAATGTGATGCCCTTCGGTCTCAAAAATGCCAAAGCAACTTACCAAAGAGCAATGACCACTATCTTCCATGATCTGATGCATACCTTCCTAGAAGACTATGTGGATGATATTTTAGCTAAGTCACATCAAAGAAAAGACCATCTTCCTATACAATGAAATATTTCCACAAGGTTAGATCTATTCAAAGTGAGACTAAAACCAAAGAAATGTGCATTTGGGGTTCAATCTGGCAAGTTCTTAGGCTATATAGTTTCTGTAAAAGGAATAGAAGTGGATCCAAAGATAGTACAAGAAATAATGGACATGGAAACTCCCAAAAATATTAGTCAAATGAGGCCACTTCAAGGAATACTTCAATCCATTAGGAGGTTCATTTCTCACTTGGCAAAAAAGTGTCATTCATTTACAGGATTGCTACACAAAGATACTATTTTTACATGGGATGATGAATGTGAACAAGCCTTCACTTTGTTGAAAACATATTTGGTTAATCCACCTATCTTGATGCCTCCTATCAAAGGCAAACCATTATTACTTTATATTTTAGCAATAGAAAGATCTTTAGGGGTCTTATTGGCACAAGAGGATGAGGAAGGAAAGGAAAGAGCTATTTACTACTTGAGTAGAACTTTGATCAAATATGAATTAAACTATAGTTTCATGGAAAGAGCTTGATGTTGATGCACAAAGTGAAGTTGATTGCAAATATTGATCCTTTAAAATACTTTCTTAGCAAAACAACCCTAACTGGAAGGATTGATAAATAAGTAATGGTGATTAGTAAATTTGATATTGAATATGTGGACCATAAATATATCAAGGGACAAGTTATTTCTGATTAGTTGGCTGAAAATCCATTAGAGTCTACACATCCAATTCAATTTGAATACCCTGATGCAGAAATAGTCAATGTGGAAGCTAAGGCACGAAATTTGTATTTTGATGGATCTTATATTCAAAATTGTTCAGGGGAAGGAATTTTATTGATCACACCTCAAGGGTACACCATTCCAAAATCTTATAAACTTTTGTTTCCATGTACAAAAAATATTGCAAAATATGAAGCTTTAGTCATAGGCATCAAAATGTCTTTAGAATGAAACGTTACAAAACTACAAGTTTATGGGGACTCTCAATTAGTCATAAACTAAATCAATGATGAATACCAAACTAAGGATGAAAAATTGATGCCATATAAGAGAATGGTAGATGAATGGAAAAATACATTGCCTTAATCACATTTGAGCAAATTCCAAGAGACAAGAATAGAGTTGTTGATGCTATGGCTACCTTGGCTTCATTACTCCAAATTCCTGATCAGAATGCGAGGTATGAATTCTTGGTGGAAAAGTTTGTAAATCCAGATTTTGACTTACCCAACACCCAAATCATTGCCTTAATTGATGGACATGACTCACCTTGGTATGGACCAATTTATTCCTATCTTAAAAACCAAGTTTTACCTATTGACCAAACTCGTGCCCAAAAATGACATTTTATAAGACAAGCCGCTTGGTATACCATCCTATCAAACAAATTTTATTGCAAGGGTCTTGATGAAATGCTTCTTAGGTGTCTACAGGATGAGAAACTGATATTAGCTTTAAAATATGTTCATGAGGGTATTTTTCGGTTACATTCGAGTGGGTTAAATCTATCTAAGAAAATCCTTCACATGGGGTACTTCTGGAAAACCTTAGAAAAATATGCTTGCCACTTTGCCAAAGTGTGTGCGGAATGCCAATACCATGGAGACATGATCCATGCACCTACATAAGAATTGCATCCTTTTATCACACCATGGCCATTTTACCAATGGGGTTTTGATCTTATTGGAATGATTTACCCACTTTCTTCTAAGGGTCATAACTACATCATTACAAGAATATTTTACCAAATGGGTAGAGGTCATACCTTTGAAAACCTCCACAGGAAAATAGATTTCAATGTTTATCCTTAATCACATCATTTTCAGATATGGTATTCCTCATTCCATCATCACATATAACGGAAGAAAATTTAAGAACAAAGATGTGGATGAAATTTTTGAAACTTTTCATATCACACATCATTCTTCCTCCATTTACTATCCTCAAGTTAATGGACAAGCTGAAGCATGAGCAAGAATATTCTCAAAATCTTGAAGAGATCGGTTGATAAATTAGGAAGAGATTGGCATGTGCAGATAAACTCGGCATTGTGGGCATATAGAACTAGCATCCGAACACCTACTGGAGCTACACCATTTTCCTTAGTCTATGGGGCAGAAGTTGTTTTACCCTTGGAAGTTGAAATCCCATCCCTAAGAGTCTCTTTAGATGGATTAATCAATGATGAGGATTATAGGGTCACCCAACTTCAACAATTAGAATTGTTGGAGGAACACCAAACACAAGCCTATGAACATTTGAAGGTCTATCAGAATAAAATCTCAAGAAACTACAACAAGCATATCAAATCGAGAACCTTTCAAGTGGGATACTTAGTGTTACAAGAAAACCCTAAAATCCAAGTAGTTAGGGAGAAGAAACAAAAATGGGAATAAAATTGGCTTGGACCCTTTGTCATTACTTCCTCTTTTGGAATGGTAACTTACAAGTTAGCTAATTGTGAGGGTGATAAAATACAAGAGCCTATTAACAACATCCATCTCAAGAGGTTTCATACCTGATCAGATGAAAGAGTATAGGAGGAAAGAGTATCAGACAAGTGTGTATCCTATGATTTCAAGTATCAAATCTTTGCACATGAGAAAATTCAAACTCCAAAAATATGAGAAAAATAAAAAATCCAAAAACATGAGAAAAATCAAAAGTCAAAAACAATGGAAAAGCAGAAAATCAGAAAAAAGAAAAAAATTGAGCATGAAGAAAGTAAAAAACATTCAAAAATAAAAAAATGGTTGTCTTGCTGAAAACCTAGCAAATAGGCACCTTGATGATATCAAAAAAATGAAAAAGAATAAAAAAGAAAAAAATTGAAAAAGAGAAAAAGTACCTTGGTGAAAACCTAGCAATAGGTGCCTTGGTCGAAAAAAGCATAAAAAAGAGAAAAAGAGCAATAAACCCAAAAGGTGAAAACCTTGCAAACAGGCACTTTTTCATCCCTTAGGTCTTTCCTAGTTGCATTTGTACATATTCATTTTCATCATCTCATTTGTACATATCCTTCATTACATCCATCATTTGTGTATAGTCATAATAAAGTCTCTCAGTTGCATGGTTTCATACTAGGTTTCATTTGCCCACGTTTCACATGGTTACATTTATCACTTGGGGGAAAAGCATTGGTTTTGGTATAAATAGATTCAAAAGTGCTACACTTTGATCACATATCAGAAGCAAATTTTCAGATTTCAGAGGAGAGATATTGTTGAACCTTTGATGGATATCATTGTTCAAACCCAAGCATTTGACCTAACAACTTGATCCTTGAACTTCATTGAATTATTTTATCAGGATTAAAAATTGACACAACCTAAATCATCAGAATGTTTGGAATTCTTTTGAAAATATGCATACAAAGAAAAACACTTGAAGCTTTTTGATGATAGTCATTGCATTTTATTATGTCTTTTTAGCTAATCGATGATGTTTCAACTAGATTGGCAATGATAAAGATATGATATTTTTCTTTATTTTGAGTGAGTGTTTTGAGGAAGATTCATCAACTTGTGTGAATTTGTCTAATGACATGGTCATCAAAGAATCATCAAGGAATTTAATATAGGAAGGAGGATTAACCTTTGTTTGTTTATGCAAATGGATACCTTAGTTATTTAGATCTTCCATATCTTAATACCAAAATCCACTTGCAACATTGAATCCGATGAAGTCGGTATTCATATTCCCATAGTTGGTTATTCAACTAGTGAGGGTTGTACTAGTTTCCCAAGGGGATACCAAAGTGATGAAAGTGGTATTCAAATCATCATGATGTGGTCAATGATGGATGTACTTGCTACTAGTTCCACAACGCTCAATGATGATAATATTTCTCTTTTGCAGTTCTTTCGCAAAAGGCTAGTGACAATTAGTTGCATTGCATTATCATGTTAGATTACTTGCATATGTTTAGAGGATTTTTCCAAGTTAAAGGGGGTTAATCAATTTTTGGGGGGTTCAATTATCAATTATCCTTGTTTCAAAACAATGATGTGAGATTATATTTTGCATTCATTCATAGCATTAATCATTAATCATTATCTCTTATATCGAGAAAATCAAAAGAAAGAAGCATTAATCATTATTAATTTTACATCCATTTAAAGAGTGCATTTCACATAAAGTTGCATACATTCATAAAATCAAAATCCAAAAAGATAGTTTCATTCATTTATTGCATTGCATAAATCATCACATTCATCATGAAAATTAGAGAAGCATATAGAAATAGTTGCATAAACATCATTTGCATCCATATATCTATGTCATATATAAGATAAGTTGCATCCATAGCACAAATAAAAGTAAATGCATCGTAGACATCATATAGATCTGCATATAAAGAAATCTCACATCACATCATAAACACATCATGGGACTCAAAAAGAGATCATCACATAAATGTCCATCAAAAGATCCATAACATTTGTATAACAAGATACAATATCATCGACAACATGATACATCAACAAAGTCCTAACCAAAATCAATAAATATGATACATCAGTACATTTCAATGTGGATCAATATCCAATCTACCTCAAGACCCAGTAGGGGTACTTGATCCATCACCTGTACCTATACCTGATCCATCACCTGATCCATTAGGATCCCTATCACCTGATCTATCTTGTGTAGTTGGTAGTACCTAATTGGTGCTCGCAACACTAGGCATCTGTGTCATCATAGTCATAAATTGCTACATCATGGAAGCTACCTAATCCATCTGACCAACCACAGATGTCAACCAAGCATGTAAGGCCCTCACATCCTATTTCAAGGCATCTATCACCTATGTAGCCTATATATGGAGGAGCTTGGGGAGGAGCCTGAGATATCTATGAAATCTGTGGAGGCACTTGCTGTGCTAGAATCTGTCCCTGTATAAGGGGAACCTACTATCCCTAAACATGAACCTATGGAGGAGTCTATGCTCTTGGAACCTATCTAGCAACATCTAGATGAGCCTTCCTGCCATCTCTTTGTTGTTGTCTTTGTTGACCCCGTCTTGCAGCTGATCTAGGATGAACTTGTGCCTGTGTTTGTCTCGAATATCCGAAACAACCACCCCTAGCCCTAAAATGACCACCCTGCATCTGAGGTCCCACCCATCCTTTGCCTACAACTCTAGGTACCCTAGGAACTCTCAGTGCTCTAGGAGCTCACTGTCTCAGTCCTCTCGCACCACCACCTCTTCCACAACCATTTTGCCATCATCATCAGAAGTGTTTTCCATATCAAGAATGGGCTCTGCAGGATCTGTGAATCTAGTGAATCTATGGCATAAGAACCACTCTCTGTACTCAGTAGTCATCCTAGCATCAACAAAATGGTCTAACATGTCCCACTGGATGTATATCAATCTATCAATCTTAGTGCAAGAATATTGGTAATCCACCTATTCTCCCCACATAGATCACTCAACCTATACTCATGTGGATAAAGCCATACCCTGTGGCATATCCTAGACTTGGCCATACTATCTTGAAACTCTCCCAAAGAAGAATCTCTCCATAATAGGTGGTGATCAAATAATCATCCATCACGAGGAAAACATGTAAGGAAGATCGTCATCATCCTTCCACCATCCCTCACATCCAAGGTAAGGTCTCAATGGTGTGGTTCCAATACTCAAGTTTTCCCAAACAATGCTAGACAACCATCCCATCATATAAAAATGCATATGGCCATCCTCAGCCTCGAACTTGAGCTACTATTGGTCTAGTAACAGGGATGTGCTCCCAGGTCCATAACTATAATAATATAGCACCGACTGATAAAGCCGCACTCACTCTATAAAAAACCTCATTTAAATCATGGTAAAGCTATACCAAGACACGTGAACCCCAATTAGAACATCAAGGATGTGCAATCAAATCCTCCAAGATCTGACCCTAGCCAACTAAGAATCTGTGACCTCGTCGATCAGGAAGTAGTAAACCTCCTATCACAACACCTAGAACTACTGGAAAAGTGGGAAAAGAAGCAAATTGTGCCCATGTGATCGTATCATCTCTGATCATGTCATCACCAAAGATGCATCTGCATATGCTGCCATCATTAACATGATCATAGTAAACCCACTCTCCTCGAGTCATGATATAAAGAAATCTATAGACATCCTCGGGAGTGATAGTCATCTCGCTGAGTGGAAGGTGGAAAGTATTATGGTCAGAGTGTCAATGCTCTACCATAGCTTTCAATAAACCCCATTTTAGATGGAACCAAGGAATCTCTAAAAGTAAGCTCAACCCACACTGCTCAATCACACGTAAATCTTGATCTGTCAACTCATCCGATAAGTCAAGAATCGAGGAGGCTAGATTCTATATATACAACTTACAGAAATGTACATGTTTTTCAAATCAAGGGAATTATATCAGTATCATTATATCAGTGGATCATTTTAAGTCAATCAAACCAATTCAATCAATCCTTTTCTCTTTTTGAGTGCATCAACTTATTGTTCCTAACTCTAGATCTTGAGAAGGGACCAATATGATCAGTTATCCTATCAATCAGTGTTTTATCCTCTCAGATTGACAAATCATACACCCATTTTTATGATTACCCTAATATCCTAATCACTTGTTTGCATTACTAAAACACATCTATCTATCTTGGAAATCAATCTGGTCATCCAGACGATCAATCAAAAAGCAGTTTGTGCTTCCTTTCAATCAGGTTTTCATCATTTTCCAAAGCAGGAGTCACTTGGCATAGTGTACCTATCATTTCATTCTAGGCATCATTTAAATGATGCTAGGCATGATTTTCTTCATCAGAGGCATCACTTTACAGTGTATGTGACATTTCAACTTGCTACGTGGTATTTTAAACCTTATACATGACATTTTACAACTAGGGTTTTTATATGCGGAAATTTATTGCACAAATGCAAAATCTTAACCTAATCACAAGCGGTATTTGGCTATGCATAGGCATCATTTCCCAATGCTGAGGTGAAATTTAACCTTCCTAAGTGTCACTTAACCTATGCTACGTGTCATTTCATCTAATCTACCCTAGAGACCATGGAAATTTGTAATAAATGCTATTCAAACAAAGCAATAAATGCACTAGGAAGGTAAAAACCACTTACCGAAGGTCCATAATCAGGAGGTCTCTGATACCGACGTCCTCGCTCGAACTGATGCTCTCTAATAGAGACCATCATCACTATCAATCTCAGTAGGATCAGAGCAAAATCTCAAGGGTGAAAAGTGAAAATGAATAGTAAAAATGGGGTTTTCAACCTATTTAAGCTAATTAACCTATTTTTGGAGGATTTTTGACCCAGTTTAACCATCATTTGACCTAATCTATTTTTTCTGCTTACTGGGGTATTTTTTTTACGATGATCATCATCAATGTTTTTCAGAAATGAAAACATATTGGATCTATTTTCTATCAATTTTATCATCTTTTCTATCTGGAGATAAATCTGTTTTATTTCTAAGGTGGCATTATCATAGTATCAAATTAAATCTGCATCAAACATTATCAAATCTGGGGCATTGAAATTTCAAACATTATCAGCAGGGCATTCTACATCTTATCAAATTAGAGTTTCAAATTAGTTTTGAATCAGGTTTTATCAATCAGATCAGGGATATCAAATCAGTTTATACACTCAATCAATCAAATCAGGGATTTCAAATCAAAGCTTCGAATCAATCATCAAATTAGGTTATCAGTCAATCAAATTAGGTTTTTTTATCAATCAATCAATCAAGTATTGAATCAGCGATCAAGACATGCAATTTTCTTTGAATCAATGCGCTTTTCACATCAATTCAAAGAGGGGAATTTGTAGACACCTAAAACTAGGCAGGTATCCTCTAATCAATCAAATATGCAAATCTCAGCCAAATGCTCTAAATTTCCCCAAAATGGATCTGATCAATTTCAAATGGAAATTTCTCAATCAAATTGGACAAAATCATTTAAAATCAAAGGATCAAATAAATAATGACATCAAATCATCAAATATAAGCCTAAAGGGATTAATCTAACTATATAATTGATTTTAATCAATTAATTGTATAGTTTAAATCAAAATCAAATTGAACCTATTTCCCTACATGGCTAATTTAATTAATTGATTGAATTTAATAAATTCTAATATCCTTCAACATGAATTTCAGAAACCAATGAGAATTGAGAACATAAAGCACATGGATCACTCTTAATTTGCAATCTCAATCACTCAAATTTGTCTCTTTGTACAAACCTTTAAGACAACCATTTAAATTTTCCCCCCATTTGAAACCATTCGAAAGCCTCTCACTCAACCATGGCTTAATCATGATCAAGTAACTCTATGCCCTACACTTGGGAAAATCCTATAAATAGAAGCCATTTTGAGAGCATAAGGGATCCTAGAAAATTTGAATGCAAGGCATCCTTACTATAGGCATTTCATAGCAATTTTAGATCATTTCATAGAAAATTGAGCATAATTGAGAGTATTTAGGAGAGCGTTTGAATCAAGGATCATAGCAATGGAGGGAATTTGAAATAGATTAAGCATATCATAATCAAAATTATCATTCTAGGATTGTCACTAGTAGAGATTAAGGCTGAGAGCTCTATTAGCAAAGCTTAGTTAGAGATCCATGATATGTTAAATGCTTTATTTGTCAATTCTTTGATTAAATTGTATTATTGTTTCCATAGAATTGATAGATAGCACCTTTATTTCATGAAGGTATAAATTATACATACACACTATCCAAAATCTTGCACCTACCTATGTGTGTTATTTTGTGTACCTGTTGTCTACAACACAACACTTCAATAAGTCATTATACTAGTGAAAAGAAAGAGTTAGCAAGCATATCAATCACTAAAATCAACCTATTTCTTCCTATCTAAGAAGAGTGTGAAGAATGCTATAATTTCCCTCATATTATGCATTAATCAATGACATATACAACTTAGAATGGATTATTTGAATGCTTTTAATCTAAATGCTCAAGAAATATTATAACAATGCTATGAAAATGAGAGCTAAAATGCATTAAGATCTATGAAAATAAGAGCATCATAAATTTGCAAATTGAAATCTCAAATTAGGGGCCCATTGAGCTTAAAATCCATCTTATTTATAGAAGAATTTGGTGAATGAGAGGTTAGGATTGAAAGTGGAAGAGAGGTGGAGATAGAATCTTTGGTGATGCATGTGAGGTGATCCAAGTGATTTAACTCCCATTGGTTAGGGATTTGACTTTCCCTTTTTGCAAATGGTGTTGTAATTAGGATTATTTAATTCCTTTTAGTTAATTAATTTAGCCATGTTTTTTATTTATTTTTGATTGAATTGAATTGATTTTATTTAATTGGCTAAGGCAATTAATATAATTTAGTGATTAAATCACTTAGTAATTTAAATTTGATTTAAATAAATTATGCTAATAAATTGAAGAATTGTCTTGACATAATTAGGGGTATGATCACACTTAGGGAAAATAGGGTCTATGGTCAGAGTAGACCAAATTAGGGTGGTTATATTTTTCCCTCTTTGAATTGATGTATGATCGAATGAAATGTCTGATGAGATCAGTCTTGCACTTGATTGAACTAAGACTGATAGAATTGACTTTGAACTTGATCAAACAAAGGTCAATAATAAAAGATATTAAAAATACCAATTATGAACTTGGTTGTCATCCGATAATTGATAATGCTGACTCTGAACTTGATTAGACGAAGGTCAGTACAAAGCTGCCAGGAGCTTAATAAGAATCTGAGAAAAAGTAGACATAATATATCCAGCTTGTGAGAATCGAAGCCTTCAATCCAATAGTCCCGACTTAGTCAAGGAAATTTCATGCCTTTAGTCTTTTGATGACGAAGTCATTTTAATGTTGTTTTGAGAAAGAATTTAATTGATTTAAGTGTGATCTTTCTCCCTCAAGAATGAAATCAAAGGAAAAAGAATAAATCCCTCTATAGAATGATATATCACATAAATTGATTGATTGAATCAAGAAATAATCAACTAGAAGAAGTGGAGAAATGAAGGTGTGTTAAGAGAAAACACAATTTTACCAAGTTAATCACGTTTAAATGTGAGTTCAATTTCGTTCCCGATTGATCAAAGATTTTGGGAATCATTGATATCAGTAATATAAATTATGTAATTAACTTAGATTTTGGATGAATCAAGAAATAATTTTAAGCTCAAGTCCTTATGTTGTTCTTTCAAATGAATCATGAAATCTCTAAATGCATCTACATGCAGACTCTTAGGACTATCACTGATTTGTATACATTGTAACATTTTATCATCATTGGGCATTTTTGTAATGAACATCACCTGATAGTACAACTGTCACTAATACCCACTGGTATCATGAAAGCATGAATACTATGTGTATTGGATGTAATGTCAGAAATAAACTTAGGCATCAAGGCATAGAAGCTAGGATGACAAGTTAGTTATCTCCTTTTGCTTTTAAGAATCATGTTCTGTTCAAGTGTAATGTAAGATATGTGACCCACATTGACCTTGAAAATTCATATCCTTGGGTACATCATGTAGCATACACCTTAGTGAAAATCTAATTTAGAAAATAGACAAGGAAATTGTTTCAACCTCACTATAGTTTACACATAACGAGGATCAAGATATATGTGGCTATCCACTCATGGTGGCAGCCCTTACCATAAACATCCAAGTTAGGTGAAAGTTATAGGATCATTTGAAACAAACACCATCTAAAGAAAATTAAGAAAATGTTATGCCCCATGTCCTTGTGACTCTTTGTCTTTGAATAGACATCATGGAGTAACTCAGAAGACATGACAATCACCAATTGATAATCAATCAAACAAAATTTATAACCGCTTAGATGCCCCTAGTATGAAACATCATAGGAACATAAAAGAGTCATAATCAAACCAAGATCATACTATGTGTTTAAGTAGTATTGAGAAATACTGTAGATTCATTTGTCGAGCGCAATAGAGATTCATCAATCAGAATTTGGAATTAAGCAATATGTTTTTCATGTCTGAGTATATGAGATTAACTTTGTCAGCAATTGCAATCCATTGTAGTTTTTAGGAACACTGGTTGATTAAAGTGTTGAGAAACACTAGTACATTTTTTATTAAAGTGTTGAAAAACACTAGATCATTTAAAGTGTTTGATTAAAGTGTTGAGAAATAGTAGTATGGTGTCTGTTATAGGTAGGTGGTGTTGAAGAAACACCTTTGTTTGTGAAAGTGACATTTTGATGCAAGTATTGAGAAATAATTTTTTGAGAGGTGAAGCATCCTAGAAAATAACCTAGGTCAACCTAGTAGATGCAAACTGACATGCTAGCAAAGATGCCCCCAGTGTAGAATGACTATTCCTGATGCAAATGTAGACAAATCCCAAGCAAGGATAACACATTTGTAAGGAATCAGAGTCACCAAATAGCACAGGTGTGATTATGAAGGAGTAGTATCATCAATGCATTGATAGATAGAGAACAGAGTTTGAGTGACATCTATTTTCCAGGTTTTCACCACTCAGCAAAGCTTTTTATTTTTGCTACCAAGATGCCTGTTTGCCAGGTTTTCGTCGAGGCACTTTTCTCTTTTTCAATTTTTTTGTTCTTTTTATTTTTTTTTGTAGTATCAAGGTGCCTGGTTTCCAAGTTTTCACCAAGGATACCTTTTTTCAGGACTTTTTCCACTATTTTTGGATTTCTCCAGGATCAATTTTTCTAATTTTTTGGGTATTTTCTGATAATTTTCACTACACAGGCTCTGCTATCCAGATATCAAGCGTAGAAAAGCTTAAAATGTAGAGTATTAATGGGATCAGGAAGAAAATCTCCCTCAGGTGTAGCTAACTGATACACTCTAGTCCCAAAAGTTGCAGTAATCACATAAGGCCCCAGCCAGTTAGGTTCAAACTTTCCTTTCTATTATCTGTTTGGATGGTTCTTAGGATTCTCTTTGAGAACGAGATCCCCCACTTAAAATTTTCATGGTTTTATCTTTTTATTTTACCCTTTTGACATGCATTTTTAGTACACTCTTAGGTGATCAAACACTTGTTGCATGCTCTCATCAAGTAATTCTAGTGCATTCCCCCTATCAATGCGGTATTGTTCATCAGTAACAAGACCTTGGATCGATAACTGCAAAGATGGAATTTCTACCTCAATAGGTAACACTTCTTCTACGCCATAGACTAGAGAAAATTGTGTGGCTCCAGTTGGTGTTCTAATACTTGTTCTATAGGGCCAAAGTGTCGGATTTAGTTGCAAATTCCAGTCTCTTCCAAAATTACTCACAGTTCTATGTAGGATTTTAAGAATGTTCTTGTTAGATGCCTCAACTTGTCCACTACCTTAAGGATAATAGATTGAAGAACAATGTTGAGTGATGTGAAACTATGTGCAAAGGTCTTCAATGTCTTAGTTTTTAAATTGACCCCCATTGTTTGTTACAATAGAAGAGGGTAGCCCATACCTACAAATAATATAGTTCAAGATAAACATAGCCACCTGTTTGCAAGTGGGTTTGATCAGTGGTACGACTTCGAACCACTTAGTTAAATACATAGTGACTATAATGATGTATTAGTGTCCACTTGAAGAATTAGGATATATTTTTCCAACCAAATCAAAGGCCCATTACTAAAATGGACAATGTGTTATAAATGGTATGAGTTCTCTAGTAGGAGCATGGTTGAGATTTTCATGTGTTTGGCATTTGTGACATATTTTTTAAAATAGAAAAAACATCTTTTTCCATCGTGGGCCAATAATAGCCAACTCTTAGCAGTTTTTTAGGTAACAAAAAGCCATTTGAGTGTGATTCACATACACCTTCATGGACTTCTTTTAATGCATGATCTGACTCTTCTTGTTCTAAACACCTAAGAAGTGTACCATCAATACCTCATCTATATAAGTTATTATTAATGAGGACATAACATGACACTATCCTAATTAAGGCTCATTTTTCATTCCTTGATAGGCCATTGGGTAGAGTTTGGTCAGTAAGATAGGTGATGAGTTTGGTGTATCGGGATTGGTATTGGGCCTTTAAAGCACAAATTAGTTGGTACTTAGGGGTATCAAAAGCTGGATAGGATAATTCTTCCACCAAGAAGTGATAGCAGAATTTATGTTCTTCTAGTTGTAACATGGATGCCTGTGTAGCCATAGCATCTGGAGCTTTGTTTTCTATTCTTGGAATTTGCTGGAATGTAATGAAGACAAAGTACTTTTTCAAGTCTTCAACCAGTTGTTTATAAGGCATTAGATTTTAATCTTTAGTCTGATAGTCTCCATTTACTTGATTAATAATAAGCTGGGAGTCACCATACACATGTAACTCTATGATCTTCCATCCCATAGCCAATTTAAGACCATTCACTAATGCCTCATATTCAAAAATGTTATTGGTAAATGGAAACATTAATTTGTATGCTTTGGGTATCTTGTAGCCTTGAGGAGTGATGAATAGAACTCCTGCTCCAGAGCCTTGTTGCATGAAAGTACCATCAAAGTACATCTTCCATGGATGTTTAATTAAATGTATAATAGTTTCATCAGGAAATTCAATTATCAAAGGTGCATCATCTTGCAAGGGTGAATTAGATAATTGATCTATGAGGACTTTTCCTTTTATAGCCTTTCTATCCACATACTCAATATCAAATTTCCTCAAAATCAAGAACCACTTTGCTAGCCTTCCTGTTAATGTTGTCTTTCTTAGAAGGTATTTCAGTGGATCTATCTTTGTAATAAGTTTTACTGTATGTGATAGCATATAATATCTCAATTTATGTGATGCAAAGACAATTTCTAATCAATCTTTTTCAATTATACTATAATTGAGCTCATAAGAAACTAGTGTCCTACTGATATAGTAGATTTCTCTTTCCTTTTTAGTTTCATCTTCTTGAGCCAGCAATAGTCCCAGCAATGTAGCTGTAGCTGAGATATATAGGAGTAATGGCTTTCCATGAATGGGCACCATGAGAATAGGAGGAGTATCCAAGTAATCCTTTAGTTCTTTGAAGTTATTTTCACAATGTTGATCCCATTTGAAGGTAACACCCTTATGTAGTAGTTTAGTAAAAGGTTGTTCTTTGTCTGCAAGTTATGACATCAATCTCCTAATTGACTGGAGTCTTCCTTGTAGCATCCTCATTTAACTAATGTTGCGTGGAGGTGACATTTATAGTATAGATTTTAATTTTGTAGCATCCACCTCAATTCCTTTTGTTGATACAATAAACCCTAGTAACTTTCCTAATTGAACTCCAAAGGTACACTTCTTTAGATTAAGCTTGAGTTGAAATTGCTCCATGTGATCTAATATCTTCCACAAGTATTCAATATGAGTAGTCCTTGTTTTTTAATTATCTAAGGTATCGTCCACATAGTCCTCCATGTTTTTGTGTATCATATCATGGAATATGGTTGTCATATCTCTTTGGTATGTAGCACCAGCATTCTTTAATCCAAACGACATAACATTCTAGAAAAAATCTCCCCATGTGCATATGAATGTTGTCTTTTCTTTGTCTTCAGGAGCAATCTTAATATGGTTGTACCCCAAGAAACCATCCATGAGTGAGTATATTTGATAGCCTATTGTGAGATCTATGATCATATCAATGTTTGGCAGTGGAAAATCATCTTAAGGACATGCTTTGATTAAGTCTCTAAAGTTTGTGTAGATCCTAATAGATTTATCTATTTTAGATACTAGTACCACATTGGAAATCTATCCTACATAAGCGATGACTCTTATAAATCCAGCTTTCAGTAATTTTTCTAGCTCTGCTTTCACCAGTAATGCAACATGAGGATGCATCTTTCTTAATTTTTGTTTCACAGGTCTGATCCCACGAGCTATAGATAAATGATGCATTATTAATTCAGGATCGAGTCTAGGCATATTTGTGTAAGACCATGCAAAGTTGATCTTTTTATCTTTCAGGAACTCAGTGAATTGTATCTTCTCCTCTTCTGATAAGGATTGTGCTAAGTGAACAAATTGAGGAACTTCAGCTATTCCCAAGTTAACCGGTTGTGTTGGTTCTATCAAAACTAAAGATCTTTCTTGAAATTTCTCTAGGAGGATATCAAGAATCTCATCTTTTGGTGCCTCTGATAGGTTTTCACCATTAGATACGTCTTTTATTTTTACTTTTTTAGAATCTGACACTCCCAAAATGTGGTTTTCACCATCAGTTCTTTTCTTCTATTTATTTTTAAATTTGTGACTAAGAAACTTGATATTCTCCTCTGACATGTTCACACTCCTTGCATTGGTGGAAGAAGGATAAGGTTCACAAGAATTTAGATAATAGGCCAAAGTGTAGTCATTAGGGAAGCTCATGATAGGGTTAGGATCTGAATTCATCGAATCAATTAGGTCATGGTTTATCAAGGATAATGAATTGAAGTTTGGTAAGGATAGAATTGCACTAGAGTCAAAACTATTAACTGACAAGATATGTTCTGTTAAGTCAACTTCTATAGCATTTAGATCATCAAGAGTTAAATCATCATTAATAGGGTTGTTGTTATTAATATGCAAACCTAACTCTATTGACTCATCAGTTGAGATTTCTTCTTCTTCTCTCAGAAAAATGGAACTCATTGCTTGTAATCTTAGAATGTCCTCTAGACCTAGTAAAACACTAGTGACTTCATAAAAAATCCTAGGTAGTGGTATCTCATCTGATTCTGGAACAACAACAGTGTTAGGGGAAGTATTATAACTCTCTCCTCTTTCCAATATAGATGCAAATTTATGAATCACATCTACCTCAATTTCCATAGTAGCATTAGACAAGTTATCCCATTCATAGTCATGTGAGTTTATTATTTCATCATCTGATTTGTTTAGAAACTCAGCAATAGTTACCTGATGTACTCTATTAGCCACTTGTAGATCAAAGTGAGGTAAATCTAGGACATATGAAATTGTGACCAACTGCCCCCAGTTAGGATGTAAATCTTGTTGTTGGGGTATTTCTTCAGGAGTTTCTTCTATCAATGGGACTTTTGGAGAATCTTTTGTTGTTTCCTCTACTCCTTGAATAGTAACTTGTGTCAATAAAGGAACATGAGTCTCTTGTATTGTTACAAAAGTAGGTACATATCTTTCTCCTTGATATTTAGGATACTCTATAACAATGTGAAATAATCTCTCATAGGTCCATGGTTCAAGTTATGTTTCTTCTTCTTCATCATCACTTCCTTCATCAAATATTGGACCATCTCTTGAAGTAGGGTTTTCAGATTTATTATTGAAACCTAGACTTGTTTTGTCTTTGGTATTTCTTAATTCCATTTGTATAGGCTCAACAAGTCCTTTTCCTTTATCTCCTAAAGGTACCTTCCCTTTATATCCAATTTTTTTGAGACGGTCATATCCTTTACCATACTTTTGTGGTGATATATCCACATATTTTACCTCATTTTCTTTGGTTTTCCTTTGTAAAGCCAAGCCAAGACTATTTTTTCTTCTTTTTCATCCTCTTGAGAAGTAGAGGCTCTAACCATACCATTTTCTTTGTGAATATCTGGTTCTTTAGATGTAGTAGGTGTGAAAGATGAGGAATTTTTCCCATAAGATCTTGGAGACACAAGAAGTTCTGTTAATGATGGGGTCATATCTAGCTTGTATTCTCCCATACTAGTTTCTTCAAGTTTTAATGTCTTTCCAAAGCTTCTGATTACCATGTCTTTAGTAGTTTCAGGTACAATTTCTTTTGGAACTTCCTTATTATGAGGAACCATACTATCTGCTTTGACATTATTGCAAGTATAACTGACATCTATAGGAATTGTTACTTCCACCCCATTATGTGGGAATTTGATACATTGGTGGTAAGTAGATGGTACTACTTGCATTTCATGAATCCAAGGTCTCCCTAATAGTATGTTGTAATCCAAGGGTAGATCTAGAACTTGACAGATCACATTTCTTTCAACTGGTCCTATTTTGATTGGTAGAACAATGAGACCTTTAGATGATCTTTCTTATTCATCATAAGATTTGATAGTTATCTTACTTCTTGAATCAATGGTTTGTTCTGAAAGACCCAACTTATTTATTAGATTGAGATTACAAATGTTCAACCCTGCGCCTCCATCTATCAATACACATCTGACATGAGATTTTTGAATTAGGACTTCAATGTGTAGGGGTTGGTTATGCGGATGAGTCAATGATTTGTCATCTTCTTCTAAAAAAGAGAGATAGTGTGGTACTAAGATATAATTAACCATTGCTTGGAACTTGTCTATATCAATGTCTTTTGGAAAATTTGCAGAATGTAGGGCTTGTTCAAGAACTTCCCTATGTACTGAGGAGATTTTGAGTAACTCAAATATAGAAATTTGAGTAGAGGTTCTTTGTAATTGATCCGCCAAGTTGTAGTTTGTTGAAGGAGTAGTAACTATTTGTCTTGTTTCTGTTGGTTTGGGAATAGTGACAACATGTACTTTTGAAGATGTCACTTGTTTTGATGAGGACCTAGCTCCTTTGATTGTAACTTATGCTTGACTTCAAGTCACCACATTAGATTGTATGGATGTGTCTTTAGCACCTTTAATAGTGACCACATTGATTGATTTGTATTTAATGTCCAACATATTGATCACATTATTGTAATTGGAGTAGGTGTAATTCACTTCACTTCCTTTTCCTTTAGAACTTTCCCCTTTCTCATAATTAGTAAATGGTTTGTTAAATGTCATATGGTCTTCATTAGTGGTGTGTCCTTCCACTTTGATCTTGCCTCCTTCAATAAGGTCTTGTATAACATGTTTAAGCTTAACATAGTTATTAGTCTTATGTCCCTTGTTTTTGTGAAAGACACAATAAGAATTATCATCCCACCATCTCGGTTTGACTTCTGGTTCCCATGGTTTTGAATCAGGAATTGTAAGAACTTTGTTATCCAAGAGTGTCTTCAAAACTGTCTCAAGAGGTTCTCCCAAAGGAGCGAATGTTCATTGAGGTCTAGAAGTCCATGGTCTACTCTTGTTGTTCTCATTGTTTGCTTTAGGTATTATGGTTGTTACCTTGGCTTCTTTGTTTTCTTGTAAGATTTTTTTTAGATTGAACACTTATAGTTTTGGATTATCATTAGATGCATCTACCACTCCATAATTAACAACATTCTTGTTTTGTTTCCACCATTTAGGCTTGTTGTTATAGTTGGTAGATTTACTGTCACTTTGAAGTGTGATTTCTCCTTTCTTAATCATGACCTCTTCAATACGGATGGCATTTTTTATCATCTTATCAAAGGTAGTTGAATCTTGCATTTGCAACACATATTTTAATTCAAGTATCAACTTGTTAATAAATATTTCCATCTTTTTTGATTTGGGAATAGCTCTTGAATACCTAGCAAAGATTTTCCTCCACCTTTGTAAAAAGTGTGTAATGGATTCACCAATTCTTTGTTTTGTGTTACATAAGTCCATCATGGTTAAATCATGTTGTATATTGTAGGAGTAATGTTGGACAAAACATTGTATTAACTCCTCAAAATATTTCACCTTAGGTGTGAGTTTGGAGAACCACTCCATAGCATTTCCGCCTAGACTTCCCTGAAATAGCCTCATTAGGTATGTAGGTTCATGCATGTACTCTATGCTTAGAGAAAAAAAATCTCTCACATGATCATGTGGATCAGTCTCTCTCTTATACTTTTAATATTTAAGCCTGGCCATGTTGGGAGGAAATAGAATCATGTTAATACTCTTGTCAAAAGAAAATGAGGTCCAAAGAGTATTTTTTGTTGGTTTGACCTTCTCTTGTTTGAGTGTTGCAAGTTAGGCTTACATCAAGGTCATTTTCTTGGTGAGAATAGAGATAGGGGTTGGTATCTCTTTTTCCTTTAGTCTTTAAACATCATAATCTGTTAGAAACACTGAGAGGGGGGGGGGTGAATCAATGTTAGTCTATTTATTATATTTCAGCAACTTTAAACATAAATCAAATATATATCAATTGAATATTAACACAAGAACACATAACACATGATAGGATTATGGGGAAACCTTGATCAGAGGAAAACCCCAGTGGGAATTAGTACCCATAAATATTGCACTAGTATAATGAACATGTTAAAGTTCCTTTGCCCTGTTAGGAGTAGTCTTTACAATGCAATTACAATGACCTAGTTAAGGGTCTAACCCTATTAGGAGTCTTTTACAACTAACCTTGTTAGGGGTGACGAGTCATTGTCCAAAAATTTCACTGCTCAATAGGATGAAGGCTACAACCTTCTGATAATTGATATACACTATATCAAAAAGTGAACTGTTGTATGTGACACAATTGTCTGATCAGTTCCAATTATGTGTTGATGCTCTTATACTCTTGAAGAGATTTATCTCATTCTGACATCTTATACTGTTCTTCTATATCTCTATTCTGCATATTTTACAACACCTCTTAATACAACTTTGCATGTATACGGTGGAGAAGGATACGGTGGACCCCGAAATTACTAATGTTAAGGGAAACCCAGAGGATAGTTGTATCATCCCTAATTCTGGGGAAAATTTTAATTCTGGTCTGAAAAATGATAACACAGATGGTAATGAGGATAAAGGGACAGAGACTGATAAGAACAAAGAAGCAGATATTAATGCCATTGACAGCAATGTTGAAAATTCAGGGGATAATAGTTTTAAAGTCCTTGAAGAGGAAAACTTTGAGTCCCATGAGTCTCCGAGCCATGAGAAGGAGAATATGAAAGATGAAAGTGATAGAATCTTCCAGGGGAGTAAATCCCAGCCTCTCCAAAGAGATATTCGCAGGATGGATACTGAGGTCAGAAGGA
>MU224821.1:907850-946981 GCA_018584345.1 Thuja plicata
CAGAAAAGATCTTTCCCATAATTCCAATGTTCCTGTTAAAGATCATAGTTCTGAAATTGATGAAAAAATCAGAAATGCTGTAGAGTTAGCTATGATTCCCATTCAGAAGAAAATTAATGGGAACGAATAAATGTTGAAACACTTGCTCACGCTGGTAAATACTGGTATGAAGGCTACTCTCGAGAACCTAAATTCTCTGAGCAATTGGCTGGAAAGTAATAAAGACAATGCTGATCATCCTGTTACTTCCCAGCAAATGGGACCTGGAACACGTACTAGATCCAAGAAGCAGAAGATCGAGGATCTAGATCTCCAGAAGCTGAGAGAGAACATGATGACTATGAAGACTCAGATGGTGGATTCTGAAAGCTTTCTGAAGTCTTTTCTCTGACTTTGGTGTTGGCGGTCTTTCTTTCTGTTTTCTTTCCAGCGTTTCTTTTGTTTTTTGTCTTGTATGTAACTATTGCCAAATCTGGGTTTTGACCCTCTGTAGACCGCTCCCCTCCTTGGGACAGTCTGTTTTTCTTTGGGATTTTTTGCCTTTCCTTTCTATGCTTTGTTAAAGGGTTTTGGGGTTCCCTTCAAAACCTGCTTTTACCGTAATCAAAAACTTTGCATGTTATATATATGTCCATGCCTAAATAGACGCAACTATAAACAAGACCTTAGTTGGCCTAAAAAAAACATTCAAAATGCTTCCAAATTGTCTTAAGCATGTCTATAGTAGTGTTTAATACATGCTTACAAACTTATTAAAATAGCTGCTTAGCCTTTACAAAACAAAAGATTACACGCTAATAAAAAATTGAAGTCGGCTTCATACTCTATTTTCTAGACTGCTAGTGTACTTGTTCTTTCTATAACTTATCCATACTGAAATTCTATACCATGTGTGTATAGGGTAAGCATAACAACATATCATAGAGTTTATTTCTGAAGGTGCTTCGTCTGAATTGGTCGTACACACATGTGTTGGTGCTCTGATCATTTGTATATCTTTGTTCTGTCTTGTCTTCTATACTTAGTGAATTTCCACTTCAAATTTTGTTGTCAAAACTTCATATGACTTTTTTGCCATAATGACAACACAAAATAAGTCATATACTCCCTGGGATTCAACTTTCCAACAATCTCCCCCTTTTTCATTAATGGCAACAAAGGAATGTGGCCAAGTTACTCAAAATTGACTAACACCAAAAACTGTATATTACCTTCCTTTAACATATATTATATCATATTTCTTTGCATATATATACACTACTACCCATACATACTTTACTCCCCCTCTGAAATTAATGACAAAGGTGTCAAAATTTTAAGTCTCTAGATACTTACTCCATGTACACATCTGGATAAGCTATCTGCAGATTCTTGATCTCTTGTTGCCAGAATATTGTTTGTAGATGGGCACATAAGGCATATGTAAGATTTTCCATATTTTTTAGATCCATGCTGGGTCCTTGATCATAGGTATCAATGGTTGCATCAATCTATTTAATTTTCTCACTGAGAACTACTAAGGAGGGCGCAAGTGCATTTCTCTGTTGAGTCTGCCTGATCCTTATCTTACTGATCTCCATTTTAACTTTTTCTATCTTGTCTATTTAACCTTGATAGATATTGTTGTAGATGTTTATGTCTTGGGATGATGTTTCAACTGATTGTCTTATGTTATCAACCAAGATATCTACCTCTTCTATATTTTTGATATGTTCAACGGTGATTTTGCCTCTGTCCATGCAATTTTCTATACCCTTTCTACCTTTTGATGCCAACTCTTTCAAGATTGTCTGACAATTCTCTAATAACTTTAAATCTAAGGAAAAATTCTTTATCAGTTCATTCAATCTTTCCTTTTTTTTTCTCATCTTCTACAATTCTAGTAGCTGAGTCTACTAAACTTGTAAAGTATCCTTTGAAGCTTGTTAGGATGCTATCTACATCATCAACTGACGAAATTTTAACCACTCTCTTGTCTGTAGGCACTAGGTCATTAAAGATGTTCACTGACTCCAAAAAGAGAGGGTTTCTCATAACTTATTTCTCTTTGGCTTTTTCCATGGCTAGGAAATTGATCTTGATCAAGTCTTCTTCTCCCCATGCATCTAGACTTGCTGAGTCAAGAGTTAAACTTGACAACAATGAAGTTGATGGTTGAATGGATGGGGTGAATATAGTATTTTGACTAGTATCCATACATTCACTTTTTACTCAGATCTCCATGAATGGTGTCTCATTAGTTTGATTTTCTTCCTCTTTATTCAAATCTATTGAATCTTTAGAGGGAACTTCATCTTGTTGTAAAGATGTGTCATCAATGCATACCTCCTTTGTCTCTTCAATGCTTAAAAATGCTTTTTCAACTTTGTCCATGTCATTGTTAGAAGTGGTCATGGATATATTGAAATCATCAATTACAATAGTTTCTTCTAAATCTTTGGCTGTATCAGAAGGTGATGTGATCTTGGGCATAGAAACCTATGGATGTGTTATATGCACACCTTGAATTACTAGTTTTGTAACCTATTTGGGAGGAACTGGAGTTTCCTTAGCTATAGGCATCATTGATGGATACATATGTCTATATAGAAATACCCACTCAAAATATTTTTGAGTCTCTTCACTAACCAAATCATACTCTTTATTCATGATATGAAGTGTTCTAGTTTTGGTTCTGAGATGAGGTTTTACTAAGTCCAACAATATAGCTTTCTCATCATGTGAGAAAATAGGGAGAAGAATATCTAATATTTCTTCTCTTATCCTCATATCCTCTTCAATTTCTTGCCTTTTTAATATGTCCAGTATGTTCCATACTTTCTTAGGTATGACTGTCTTGAGTTCCAATACCGAATTCTTGAATTTAATCATATGAGATATAATCATTGAATGAATTTTTTATTTGTCTATCTCTTGATACTTATCATAGATATTCTTGATGGATTCTAGTCTTCCTTCATTAACAATTATATTCTTTAGGACTATTAGACTAGGCCTGAATCCTATCTTAGGAGGGGCTTGTGTGTTCTTTACCTTGCTCCTTGTGGTCCTTGAGGATGGATGACTTGTAGGAACTTGATTCTTCCTTTTGGTTAACTTGCTAGGTACAGAAGGTGGAGAGAATTCTAGATCAATGGTGGTTGATGGTGCAGATGCACCTTCATCAGATTTCTTCTTCTTCTTCTTCTTAGGCATATCATCAAACTTTTCCTTTTTCACTTCTATGGGAGTTTTCTCAAGTTCTTTAGCTATCTTAACTTCCCTAGCTCTATCCAGGTCTTCTTGTGTAAAACCATGAAATTTTAAGATATTTGAAGTAATCCTTGATTCCTTCCTTTTGTTTTCTATACTGTACATGATAGAATCAACTTGATTTGTCTTTTCTCTATAAGTACTCCATCTAGGTTCAGTGGGATCCTTGGGCGTAGATAGGACTTGTGCATAACCTTCCAAAACATGTTCTTCAACTTCATATCCGAGAGGGTGAATCCATTTTTTTCTAGGCTCAACTGCCTCCATCTATGTACAGTCAGTCTCCACCATGAAGCATATGGTGTCTTTGTATTTCTCAACTATCTTGTCAAGTATCCTGAACCTCTTCTACATCTTGATCCTAAAAGTTTTGATATCCATGTCCATAGAATCCTTCACCTTTCTCTCTCATGTAGCCTTCAGTGAAATTTATGATATGGTAGGTTTAATTCTATCTAGGTAAAGATTTGTAGCTTTACCAACAATGTGGAAGTACAAATAGATGATCAAAGAGCCAAACCTGAATATCTTTCTCTTGTCATTCTTAATAGCTTGAATGTTGTCAATCAATTGAGCATGCAATATCTCACACATATTAAACTGAGTATTGTACTTCACCATTTTTACTGTTGCTAGGATAGTAGCTACATATACACTATTTAATCTGCTTGTGTGCTAAAATTTGTAACCTAGTATCATGGTGAACAGTTTTATGTCATCTTCCTTAATGGTATCAACTGTCATACCGCACCTATCACTTTGAGATAAACAAGATTTTTCAACTTGCTTTTTCATATCTTTACTAGTTGGAAGAACTGGTCCTATCTTAGGAAGTCCAGTCATGTCATGAATTAGGTCTGTAGTAATACAGATGGGAACTTCACCAATATAATAGAGGTCATCATGTATTCTTCTCAACAAGATTTTCACCCATTCTGGCTCATAAAACTTGTGCGCATTAGAGTACTCAAAGATAGGGTTATCAGTGAGATGTGCATATTCATCCTTGAATGAATAGTCTGGTTTCATAATTGAGGCCATGAGAGTAGCAATATTGTTATCTCCAACTATTTCCTTTTTACAATATATGTACGCGCAAATGTCTTCTACATGCATGAATCCTAGCCAAGTCTTAGAAAATGCTCCTTCTACATCATCTAGTATAGACTTGAAGGGATGCTTCTTAAACACAAATATTTTCCTTTTAGCAATGTTGAATACAACTAGAGTGGCCATGCTTACTTTTTACTTGGATAAATAGGGTTTCATGACACTTTGAAATGACGTGACTGCTAGGGTTCCATTTTAGCTTGCAATTTATTCACCAGCTGATCAAATAAATACCTTTTAATGCTTTGATGCTTAGTGCTCCTATGCTTTGCAAATTTTATGATCTCAGATGTAAACAATGAGGATAAATGATTGTTTACCAACTTATATAAAGGTTACTGCATTTAACGCTTTCTATTGAACATGGTTTCCATTGAGAGTTTCAAAATTTAATCTGAACAAAGTAAAGGCAATGTGTGCATGCACACAACCTTAATTCATGATCACATACATGAATCCATAGGTGCATACTTGGAGGTGAGTATACCAGCTACATAGGGATTCAGAGCTAGAAAATCTCCCCCTAAGACCATGCGGGTCAACTATAGAGAAGTAGAAGGTGCATCCACTGAAGATGCATCTAATACCTTATTCTCTTCATCATCCTTCTTTAATTCAACCCATATTTTATCTGAATTAGCTTTAGCTTGCACAAACTTAACTTCTCCTAATTCTTCAAAGAGAGACTTTTTAGGTTTTTCTTGTCTTTGTGTTCTTGACCTGCAAAATCTTGAGATGTGTCCATCATTTCCACATGAATGATAGATGATAGGAGGTCTGATGTTAATATTCATCATGCTGCATTGCTTACCTATGTGTCCATTTTAATTACATATCTGACATGTCATATTCTACAAGTTTCTTTGGGGTTGATTTCTCTGATTGTATTGAGTCTTATTCCTTTGGTTCAGTTATGACTGATTTCTTTGATTTGTCCTCCAATGAATAGCCCTATGACCAAACTTGTTACATGAGTAACAATAACCATTAAAAGGTCTTACTTCTTTACAATCTCTATCCAAGTGTCCATGCTTATTACAAGCATAAAAAGTTATGTTAACTTGCTTGAGTTTATCTTTAGGTGGCTCAGTTTTAGTCTCTGCAATATTCTTCTCTTTCTTTGCTTCCGTGGATGCTTCTTGTGATTTCTTTGTTTCTTGCATGGAATTCATTTCAATTTGAGCTACACTATATCCCATACTAGTGGTATTACCTTTTGGATTTTGTGCATAAAGTTGTGATTGAATTAGATCAAAACTTGTGTGTAGGTTATCAATCTTATCTTTTGCTCTTGATAATTCAGCTTCAATTTTATTCTTGATGTTTTCTAACTCCAAGATTTTCATATTAGCTTTCATGAGTTCTTCATCTAACTATTTGTTTTCTTTGTTCTTCTCTTCAATATCTATTAGGCTATCAATTAACTGATCATTCAATTCTTCTATCTTATCCTTCAAAGAAATGTTCTCTTCATTCAGCTTCTTGACCATTTTTCCCAAATTATTGGTAGAGCAATCTTTCAGATCTTTCCTTAATTTCTTGATAAGCATTTGAGAGCCATCAAATTTTAGTTTAAGTTCCTCATTTTCTTTTTCAGATCTCTCAAGATCTTGAAGGGCTACTTCAAGATTCTTTTTGAGATTTTTTTCTTTAGCTGAATCCATGATCTCCTCAAGTGGTTAAACGAGCTCTGATACCAATTGTTAGAAACACTGAGAGGGGGAGTGGGGTGAATCAATGTTTGTCTATTTATTATATTTTAGAAAATTTAAACAGAAATCAAATATATATCAATTGAAGCTTAACACAAGAACACATAACACATGATAGGATTACGGGGAAACCTTGATCAAAGGAAAACCCTGGTGGGAATTAGTACCCACAAATATTTCACTAGTATAATGAACCTATTAAAGTTCCTTTTCCCTTTTAGGAGCAATATTTACAATGAAAGTACAATGACTTGGTCAAGGGTATGACCCTGTTAGGAGTATTTTACAACTAACCCTGTTAGGGGTGAGGAGTCATTGTCCAAAAATTTCACTGCTCAATAGGATGAAGGCTACAACCTTCTGATAGTTGATATACACTATATCAAAAAGTGAACTACTGTATGAGACACAATTATCTGATTAGTTCAGGTTATGCGCTGATGCTCTTATACTCTTGAAGAGCTTTATCTCATTCTGACATCTTATAATGTTCTTCTATATCTCTGTTCTACATATTTTACAACACCTCTTAATACAACTTTGCATGTTATATATATATATATATATATGTCCATGCCTGAATAGACACAACTATAAACAAGACCTTAGTCGGCCTAAAAACAAAATTCACAACACTTCCAAACAAATTGGCTTAAGTGTGTCTACAATAATGTTTAATACATGATTACAAACTTATTACAATAGGTGCTTAGCCTTTACAAAACAAAAGATCTCACCTAATAAAAAAACTGAAGTTGGCTTCATACTTTGTTTTCTGGACTGCTAGTGTACTTGTTCTTTTTGTAACTTATCTGTACTGACATTTCGTACCATGTGTGTATAGGGTAAGCATAAAAACATATCATAGAGCTTATGTCTGAAGGCACTTAGTCTGAATCGGTCATACGCACATGTGCTGGTGCTTTGATCATCTGTATATCTTTGTTCTGTCTTGTCTCCTATACTTAGTCAATTTCCACTTTAAAGTTTGCTGTCAAAACTTCATATGACTTTGTTGCCATAATGACAACACAAAATAAGTCATATACTCCCTGGGAGTCAACTTGCCAACATAATCTTTAGGTAGTTTAACTCCAAGGGATGCTAGATGTAGAAAGTATTTTTCCTTATCATCACCAATGATCTTTTCCAATGTTCTTTGGAATTTTTAACTTTGTCTAAGTCTAATATAATATTCCTTGGGTACGTCTCCATCACTATCTGTTTCAAAAAAAGGATGAGTAATGTGAATTTCCTCTTCACTACTACTATCTTCTTGTCTTTGGTTTTTTTCATTGTTGTATTCTTAAAAAGTTGTACTCCAATCATTTCTAGGAGCTTCCATTGCGGGTGATTCCGTGTCAAATAAGGGATTATGAGATGTTTCTCCTTGTTTAAAGTGTAGCAATCTAGGAGGTACTTCTGATTCATTAGCAAGATACTTGTTGTGTCTTGTGTTAACCATGAAGTTGAATCTCAACTATTTCAAAAGGTTTTTAATAGTGTCAAGTGAAGTCTCAAATTATCCAAGTAAGTGTGTCCAGGTAGTAAAGGATTGTTTATGTTTGATGGAAGTAAATGACTCTAGCGTCAGAGGTTTAGAATTCCCTGATAGTGACCTGGGAATCAAGTTGTTTTGAAAAGTGAATAGACCACATGTTTTAAGACCAATCATGAGAACATGCAAGGTAGACTTCTAAAAAAAATTTGAAACAGCGACTAGTAGACTAGAAAAAGAAACAGGACCAGACTAAAGAACCAAAAGGGTACCCAAATATACTAAATTTCTCTGAGAGACAACTATGCAAGTGCTCACTATCCTAAATGTAACTCACTAAATGTGAGGTTCTTCTTAACAAGATGAAAGCTTTGATATGTAGGATGTGAGCTTTGATGTAAAACATGCGAGCTTTCTCCTCAGATGCGATGTAGAAATGACCAAAAAGGAGCCATCTCCCTAGATGCGAGATAATGAAACTAGAAGTGACCTAAGACAGACCATAAATGAGACTCTATTATTTTGTCATATTTTTCTGATTTGTCTCAAAATACGTGCAATTTTGTCTCACAGTAAGGTTTTTATAGGACTTCCCAGTGAGTAGGAAACAACTTGTATGTCAGGGAATGAATGTTATTGCTTGTTTTTGGAGGTATCTTTTTAGTGAGCTTTAAAGCACATCAAGAAAAGTTTCTTTGTTAAGGGATGATAAAACACTTTCCCTATTCCCTAGTTTCTAAGAATAGAATGAAAATCTTTTCTTGTAGACTCAGGTACACACTCAAATGCTAATCCGAATATGGCCATCACCAAGCACAATGGCTCTAGTCATGATTCCATATTAGCCGACTCTAAGTGCAAGTGAGAGCATGAAATGATGAGTATCTTGGGGTAATTACTAATTGCCTTGCACAAATATTATCACCCTTTCGGAGGTGAATCGGGTAGTTTTGACTACAAGTGTTTATTATAATGGTGCATCCATTCACAACCGTCTCCCATAGAATTGCACAAGGAAAAATTTAGGTGTATAGCCCTATGAGTACTCAAATATGTGTAGTCTTGCAAGCAAGATTCAAGTGGCTCCGCTCTAAGCACACCCAAGCATGTTCAAGTAATGATGTCAAAATTCCAAGAACAAAATTGATTATGTCTTCCAAGGCTTTAGCCTACAAGGAAGAAATTATTTATAGTGAGTTGGAAGGGTTGGCATAAGCCTTTCCTCACTTGGGTCATCCTGGGAGATTTTTTCCTTAACCAATAGTCCTTCTAATGTTTTGAAAGCATACAAAGGATTGGTGAGCTTAGGAGTTCTATATTTCTAGTTCTTTAAAATAATAAGAGCATACTCTCCTATTCCATGCCATTTTCTCCCACAAACACTTCAATCAAGTTCTTTCCCTCAAATGAATTCACTCAAAACTCAATCTCCCATGACAAGTTTTTGATTCCCCCACTTGGAAGGAAGAGAAAATCCTGTAGTGAGATGAATAAATAAGCTTAAGTTTGATTCTTAATTCCTAGCTTATGAAAACACAAAGTACTTGAAAATAAAATTTTGTTTTGTTCAATTTCCCCAAATTTAAATGATTTTCTTGTTCAATTACTATCTCCAAAATTAGACAATGATTTGTTCAATTATCCCACAATTTTTAGTTCTTTGTGTTTTTCAATTTCTATCCAAAGGAAGTATACAATGAATCTTGTTCAATTATCCCACAAGATTAAATGCATTGTGTTTTTTCAATTACTCTCCAAAAATAAATTAAACAATGAGGTTTACCTTGTTCATTTATCCCCAAATTCTTCTCAAGTCCTAAACCAATTTTTGAGTTTCTAATTTTCCTTGAAGGAAAAGAGCATAATCCTCTGATTGATTTAGTACATGATAGGAAAATGTCTTTAGTTTCAATGCTTTGAAAAAGTAAAATCAAATTAATCTATTAAAACACCTACAAACCACAATTAGAAATTTCCTTCTACCTTTTTGAGAAAAAGGCTCTGACAGTGATCTGCAAACAAAAACTAGGCTGCTCAAAAGACAGAGGCAAACAAGATCAAAAGATTAGTGGTTAAAAAAATTTAATATTCAAATCAAATGACAAGATGTGATTTCCTTTCCCAAAAATGATCCTAGAAACTCGGGATACGATCCAATTTCCCAGATGCGATACTTTGCACAAAAGGCAACAAAAGATATACCAGATGCGAGCCTTTACTAAAAATGACTTGGGATTCCCTTGATGTGATCTCTGAAATCTGGGATGCAATCCAATTTCCTCTATGTGACCCAATTTCCTATATGTGAGCCTTGGTGATTAAGGCGACTCTGTACCTGAAAAATAGAGAAGACAAATCAGCCAAAATGAATTAAAAGTGAGGTAAAATCTGAGATTTAGCCCCATAGTGGGCACCAGAAATGTGTGTGTTATTTTGTGTACCTATTATCTACAACACAACACTTCAATAAGTCATTATATTAGTGAAAAGAAAGATTTAGCAAGCATATCAATCACTAAAATCAACCTATTTCTTCCTATCTAAGAAGAGTGTGAAGAATGCTATAATTTCCCTCAGATTATGCATTAATCAGTGACATATAAAACTTAGAATGGAAGATTTGAATGCTTTTAATCTAAATTATCAAGAAATATCCATTTTAATGGCTCCAAATTGAAATATTATAAAAATGCTATGAAAATGAGAGCTAAAACACATTAAGATCTATGAAAATAAGAACAACATAAGTTTGCAAATTGAAATCTCAAATTAGGGGCCCATTGAGCTTAAACTTCATCTTATTTATAGAAGAATTTGGTGAATGAGAGGTTAGGATTGAAAGTGGAAGAAAGGTGGAGATTTAATCTTTGGTGATCCATGTGAGGTGATCCAAGTGATTTAACTCCCATTGGTTAGGGATTTGACTTTCCCTTTTTGCAAATGGAGTTGTAATTAGGATTTATTTAATTCCTTTTAATTAATTACTTTAGCCATGTTTTTTATTGGATTGAATTGATTTGATTTAATTGGCTAAGGCAATTAATGTAATTTAGTGATTAAATTATTTAGGAGATTAAATTTGATTTAAATAAGTTATGTCAATAAATTGAAGAGTTGTCTTGACATAATTAGGGGTATGATCACACTTAGGGAAAATAGGGTCTATGGTAAGAGAAGACAAAATTAGGGTGGTTACACTACCTACTACCCATCCATCCCATATCCTTCCATTCCTTTTATCCAGTCCATCACATAAATCCTTGGCTACCATCTCCCTTATCCTCCATTTCATTCCTTACCATCACCCTATCAGCATCTTTGAGCATATTTTCAGTGGCCTTGGCCCATCATAGCATATACTTCAAAGGAGAACTATCTAAAGAGAAAGAAGCTTAAGTTCCTCCACAAAATCAAAAGTACAAAAAAATAACAAAAGTGCCTTGGTGAAAACCTAGTAAACAGACACCTTGGTAGCAAAAGTAAAGATAAATCAATCCGTCCTTTGGTGAAAACCACTTCTTGTGGAGCCTTGGATAAGTACCATGATGAAAACCTAAAAAATAGGCATCATGCATAATTCCTCCTACTTAGACTCTTCACTTGGGGGAAAGTTCCTTCCATGTCATCTTATCCATCATATCTTACATCCACCTAGCCTATGAGCATCCCTGTTCCTTCTGGTGATCTTGACAAGGTTGAGCCTATCTACGAACACTATGTATCCTAACATTCATTATCCTTTCCATCAACCTATTCAATTTATCTCATCCATGGAACCCTATCATGATATTTCTTATCCCAAGCCTATTCTGATGACCTTATGGCAAGACATATTGTCAATTAGTGCCAAAACACTTAGTCATCACAGTGTTGACTGAGCCAGTAGTGTAACCTAAGTAGTGGCAGTGTCAACCAAGCAGATAGTGGTAATTAGTATTACCCGAGTACATAGAGTAGCTTGAGTAATAGAGTGTAGTATATTTCCTAAGTGATAGTATAATGCCCGAGTGCCAGTGTATTGCCATAATGGATTACTGGACCCAAGTGATAGTTTTTGGCCGACTTAGCTTATATTGTTGGATGTTAATTTATCTTATGGAAGCCAGCTTATAGTTGCATTTGGTTTGGATAAGGTATAAATTTAAAGTATTTTGTTTATCCAAATAGTGAGTGAATAGATGTGTAAGAGCATGCATGCAAATATGAAGAGACAAATTATTTAAGAGGCTACAATAGTATAAGGAACAACAAAGACTCATCCATCACAGTCAAGTGATTAGTTTATATCATTGGATCTTATTCAACAATTCAGAGTTGCATTGAAGATCATATACCGGTTCATCCTAACAGGTGCATCAGTAAAATCCTCTAACAAGGTGGACCTAATAGTCCTTTATAAATCACCTAATAGAGTTTCATTACTTGATTGTATTGTATTAAATCCTTTCACAAGGTGGACCTAACAGTCCTTATTTATCCTAACAGCGAAGGCCATCATAAGTGGTCAATTGTAAGCTTTAATAGACTAAATTTATACTACAGTAAAAAATCTTGTGGGTACCATCCCCACCCCAATTTTACTTTATATTTGGAAGGTTTCTAGGTAACCAAATATTTTGTTGAATATTTTGGATGTTTTATTGATTTTCATTTCATGCATGCAATCAGAGTAGATAATCTAATAGTGGATTAAAATGATTAAGTTTTATTGGTTCCTGATTCACCCCCCTCTCAGTTACATTGACTCAACATATTTCCATCTATTGGTATCAGAGCATAAGGTTCTCTTTACAGAAGTTTAATAGCTTGAGAAAAGATCAGAGGCAATGGAAATATATAGACTAGAGAAAGCCATTGAAAATGAAAATATAAATCTACAAGTGGCCATGGATCAAATCAAGAAATTCAAGGAGCGACTCTCTCTTTCTTTGAAAATAAGAAAAGATTTAGTAGTGCAGATGAATGACAAAATTTACATAGAAGAAAGAATTGATGACTTATGCAAAGATAGAAGTTCTGAAGAATTAGATACAACAATTGAAGACCTACTTGCAAAGAATCTCAATTTATATGAAGAATTCAGAAAATTGAAAAGAGAACAAGAAATTCATTCATTCAGAATATGTGAAGTCATAGAACAAAAGAGTTAAGTAGAAAAAGACAAAGAAATGGCACAAGAAGATAAAATATTGCTGAGTAAAAGATTAGAAGAAAAATAAAATGAAATCCATCATTTGTCACTTCAACAAGAAGATATGATAAATCAACTCAATAATTTAAATCAAGAAGTTATCAATCTGAGAACATAAAATGAAAGACTGCAGAATGATCTCAATACTGAAAAATAGACCAGTGAGAGTATGATGAATTCACAAGGAAGCATGGATCAGTTGAAAGATCAAAATCAACTTATACATCATGGATAGACTGGATTAGGTTATACTGAACAAGGTGAATCTTCACAACAAGGAACTCAAAAGAATAGTAAACCTATTTGTAATCATTGTGGCAAGTTAGGGCACACAACAAACAAGTGTTGGAGCAATGTAAAATCAAAGTTTAATTGTAAATTCTATAGATGCAACAAACATGGACATATGGAAAGTTAATGCACTAAGAAACCTAAGTTTAAGGAAAATGTTTCAATTGTAACAAACAAGGTCACAAATCCTCCGAGTGCAGAACTAAGAAATGGAACCTTGTTGAACAACTAGCTAAAGAAATTTTTGGTTAAGATTACAACACATGGAGAAGATGTTGTCATTGTGGTGAATATGGGCATATTGGTGCAAATTTTGTAAAGACTCATCTCAGAAAAAGGAATCCTACTAAGAGATGTTATGTATATAAATAACTTGGTCATCTAAGAAAGAATTGCTCTAATAGAGAAAAACTCGATACTGGTTTTGAGAAAGGAAAAGAAATTTTTTCTGAAATTAGAACTTAGATGAATCAATAGTGGGTAAGTAAATATCCTAAAATTTCAGACCAAAACAATGAAGGATCGAATGGTACCCAAAGAAGTGAATTGGGTGGATCTACCGTCTCCGAATAAACATGCAAGGAGACTACTGGAACTATGCATACAAGAAATCCTACATCAGTTCTAGACATGATAGTAAGTCCAAATCCACATATTGATGCACTAGGACATATTATAGTTCTAACCAAGTCAATATCTCAGTAGCACCCAAGTTGCATAGGCTTAACCAAGTTAAGTCAGGTTGTATGGTTTTAAGGATATTGAAGTTAGTGTTCGTCGAGCTTCATTCTAAGCTATTCCAACTACCATGTATGGAGAATTTAATGAAAAATCAATGGTAAAACCTCTTATAAAAGATGAATTGCAAGTGTTATTATTTACAAAGATTTCAGTTTGCAGAGTGATACAATGCCTTAAGTGATTAAGAGAAATATTGTATTCAAAAGCCTTTAGTTGCAAAGTTTTATTGAACCTATGAGAATAATGGCATCTACATCCAGTAGCAAGGTTAAGAAAGGATTTGAGATGTTGGTCAGGAATGCAATCTGTGAACCTCCTAAGTTTAAACTTCATCCAGCGATTGCAGAGGAGATAGACCCAATGGGAGCTCATTCCCTAATTCCTCCAAGGGTATTGTTGATCAATGACATCCGAGCCTTTTATCATTGCACAATTCAACATCTTGGAACATTGGATATGAAGATTGCTTATGATAAACTCCATGAAGCCAGAAATCTAAAGCTAGAGAATAAACACCTAGAAGTCAAGGGTTTGACTCACATCATGCACATTCCACAAAATCTCCAGGTTAAGCAGATTAGGTTCATTCTGAGCCATGTTCATGACATGCATCTATGGCTAGAGCAACTAATGAAGATCACAAAGACAATGATACACTGTGTCACAGGGTGTCCTATGTTGGACAATTCCAAAGCTACCAAAACCCTACCTCGAGATGCCCTTGCTGAGAAGACTCTTGCCGAGTGGGATGATAGAGGCATGAGACTTAATAGAGTAACTGACATGGAATTTAAGTTTGGGACTCATGTTATTTCTCACAAAATCTACAGCTCTAGTAGACCTAATAGCGTACCATATGAGGCTGTGGGCTTGGAATACAAGGTGGTCAAGAACAACCTCTCATTTGACCTTGCCAAGTTCTAGCTCATCTAATTGATAAAGAACATGGAAAGCATCCGGGAATCAAAGACCAATCCATGTGAGTTTGCTTCACTTCTCGTCTGTATATTCTTTTACATTCATAATTTTTTCACTTCCAAAGGCAAAATTGTTTGGAAGAAGGATAGATCCATAATATATCAGATAAATGAGTTCACATATGAATTAGGAGATAATTTTGAGAGCATCATGGATGCATATTTTGTGAAATTTAGACAAAAGATGCAGAATAGGTATAGAATTCCTAAAAAATTTGTTGAAGACCATAAGGATGATGTTTGTTTCTTATTTGACTATGATAAAGTATATATTCAGGCATTGAAACCTAGGGTTGCATGGGTGAAACCTCTTGCATATGAGGTTAACATAGATGAGACCAAGAACATCATTGAAGCTCTTGTAAATGATCCTGTTGACCCCAAAGCACCTTACTTTGGTACATATGAAGAAGCCAAAAGTAGAATTTCAATAGAGATTGAGATTCATAAGATTATGAAAAGAGGGCAGAAAAGGTTATAACAGTTTGGAAAGAAGTATGGAAAGAATTCTCCTTCTATCTTAGTAAGCCAAGGAGATGAAATCAAGATAGAAGATGATATATCTGAAAAGGAAGAGGAAGAGGTAGAAGTAGAGCCTCCTAAGAAGAAGAAGATGCTAGCTCTCAAGAAAACACCTAAGGCCCCTACCCATGTCCTCACTACCAGCAAACCAAGGAGATCAAGAAGGAAACTCATATTACCTAAGGAAGATGAAGAAGATGAAATCACATTCAAGAAGCCCCCACCTAACTTTGAGAATAAAATTGAATCCTTACGAGAAGGTAGTGGTATGAGTTCCCTGAAATCTCTGAATTATGCCTCAAGAATGAAGGATGAACAAAAACAAATTGAGGAAGTAGTTGTAGAGAAGATGACTAGATGGAAGTATGATCCATTTGAACTAAAGAGTCACATGCCTAAAGACCTCTTTAAGGAAATATCTATTTCCTGGAACAATGTTTTCTAAACAGAAAAAGATATCAGAGAATAGACATTGAGGCAAGTCATGCCTACCATGACAAACAAAGAGGTAAAAGAGGACATGACTAGTTATGAAAGAAATCACACTCCAAGGTTCAGAACCTTTCAGGTATTGAATAAGAAGATAGATGATGTCGTGCAAGAAGCTACAAGCATATGGAAGATAGTCTTAGAAATCAAAGAAGAAGACAAGACTGAAGTACCAAGTACATAATACAAGGAAAAGACTAATGATGCAGATTTACTTGAGGTAGAATCCATTGAAGCATCCAATGAAGTAGAGTTAATGGAATCTCTACCACAATAACCTATACATATCATCCTATCTCTGATAGAAGAAAATTCTACTGAATCAACATCAAGACTAGTAGGGACCGAGCACCAGGCTCTACCTACTAATGGGCCAAGCCTGACCGAGTCACAGAAGGTTACTGTGAACATTTCTTCAGTGAGCACATATGCTACATTTGATTTAGACCCTACAATTGGTGCAAAAAATGTCTATGACCTATTCCAACTGAATACTAAGGAGAAAATTGAGGAAGGAAAGGATGTGGATGACAGTGGAAAAGGTAAGGAAATTGTTCCTTCACCCAATCCTAAGGACACTAGAAAAGGAAAAGAATCAATCACTGATGATATAAATCTTGAGAAAGACATTGTGATTCCAAATTGGGATCCATCCAATCTGCCAGTAGAGAAAATGGACACACTAGGGGAGCTATGGAAGAAAAGAGCCACACAACAGAAGCTCCAAGAAGAGAAGTAGAGAAATAGAGTGTTGGAAGAAATCAAAGGTATATTCCTAGATGCACTAGAAGTAGAAGTAAATGAGAGTGATTCTATTATGGAACAACTTTTAGACATAGTCCACAAGTTCAATAAAGATTTAAATGGTCAAGAAAAACTACTGTAGAAGGTAGAAAGAAAGTTTGAGAACAAAGTCCTAGAGAATGTTGCAAGAAAGATTGCAATTGACCAAGTCAAGCTAAATTCTCTCATTATCTCTCTAGAGACTACAATAAATAATGGTGCTTCATTATTTATAAATCTAAGTGATACTTTAAATTTCACAATGGAAATCAAGACAAAGCTGACAAAGGTTGATACAGATCAGAAAGAAAGTGCAAATTTGTTGGCACTTAACCCGAGTTCAAGCTCAACACATTTTGTGAAAATTAAGTATCTAATAGACATGAAAGCTGAATTAATAAGGGAAGAAGCATGAATAAGAGAATCTCTCACAGCCATGTAGAGCCAACTCCTTCCACACATGGATGTAATGCAGAAGCATATAGCTCATGCTAAGACTCTTATTCATGACAACAATTTTTTAGTTGCAGAGCTTATGATGGAGCTATCAACAAAGTTTCAGATAGAGTTACACATCCTAAAGGTGTTGTAGGATAATTGGGACAATACTTTGCCTCATATTTTAAAGGTACATAGTAATTTCCTATCCCATTTTGGTATTACTATATAGATATATTTTGGCATTTGTGTCAAAAAACAAGGGGGAAATCTATATAGGTTATAGGAAATAAATGTATAGAGGAGAAGTAGAGCAGTGATATATATAAGTGTTACAAAAACAATTTTGAAAAAAGAAAAAGAAAAAAAGAAAGTCAGTTGTAACTGAGTCACAGAGATATTGTCAAAACTTGAGAAAGTACGCAAGCATATGGTAAGGGGGAGTTTTGACTCTGAGAATTTTTTGAACATGATAAGTGTTTTTGGTCACTAATGCCAAAGGGGGAGATTGATGATCTTATGGCAAGACATATTTTCAATTAGTGCCAAAACACTTAGTCATCACAGTGTTGACTGAGCCACTAGTGTAACCTGAGTAGTGGTAGTGTCGACCGAGTAGATAGTGGTAATCAGTATTACCCGAGTACACAGAGTAGCCCAAGTGACAAAGTGTAGTATTTTTCCTGAGTGACAGTTTTGGTCCAACTTAGCTTATATTGTTGGATGTTAATTTATCTTATGGAATTCGACTTACAGTTGCATTTGGTTTGGATAAGGTATAAATATAAAGTATTTTTTATCCAAATCGTGAGGGAATAGATGTGTAAGAGCATGTATGCGAATATGAAGAGAAAGATTATTTAAGAGGCCAAAACAGTATAAGGAACAACAGAGACTCATCCATCATAGTCATGTTATTATTTTATATCATTGGATCTTATTCAGAAATTTAGAGTTGTATTGAAGATCATCTACTGGTTAATCCTAACAGGTGCATCAGCAAAATCCTCTAACAAGGTGGACCTAACAGTCTTGTATAAATATCCTAACAGAGTTGCATTACTTTATTGTATTGTATTAAATCCTTTCACAAGGTGGCCTAACAGTCGTTATTGCTCCTAACAGGGGCCATCAAAAGTGGTCAATTGTAAGCTTTAAAAGGCTAAATTTATACTGCAGTAACAAATCTTGTGGGTACCATCCCCACCCTAGCATTACTTTCTATTTGGAAGGTTTCTGGGTAACCAAATATTGTGGATGTTTTATTTCTTTTCATTTCATGCATGCAATCAGAGTAGATAATCTAATATTGGAGTAAAAGGATTAAGTTTTATGGGTTCCTGATTCACCCCGCCCTCTCAGTCACATTGAATCAACATATTTCCAACATATTATTCCTATCCATAAACATCCTTTTCATTAATCCTAAAACATTCACTTATACCTCCATCACCCCTTATCCCGATTGTGATATCATAGTTATATCCTATCCTATCAAATTGACCCCTTGGTCTTGATCAAAATGAAGAATGAAAAATGGAAAATAGTTTCTCAAAATAAAAAATATTCTTGACATGTCTATTCCTTTGGACCAAATTCTTTTCATGACATTAGGCCATTATCCTATATGCTATCCAGTGTTTCTCCATGAGCCTATATTGCTATATTCTTTTTTCCCTAGCTTGGGTAATCTTGAGGAGACCATCCTTGAGGGTCGCATTCACCCTCTTCATCCATAATTTTCTATTCATCTCATCCATCAACTTTCTAATCCATTTGTAATGTCCTCCACCTTGCTAGACATTGGGGGCAAACCAATGTGATCTTTCTTGAGAATGAACACTTTGGTTCTTCTAAGAACCCTCCTGGCTTGAAACTGATCCAAAGTCATAGTATGGGGGCAATCAAATCAGATTTTTCCTCCCAGTATGAGTCAATTAATTCATCACAATAAATGTTTTTTACCATGGGGCATGGGTCCCCAATTTGATCGTATCTTTGGATTACACCAGAGTTAGTAATTTTGTCATTTCTGAAGGACATCTCGCTACTGACGCAACATGTGTTTATCAATACCCTAATCAAAAGTGTTTCTTAACACTATCTTTGGATGCATTTGTGTTTATTAACACACATTAGATATCACAAACATAAACAACAGATCGATAACAATCAAACACATCGCACTCACAAGTACGATGACATTTCTCAACACCTCATACATATACACATTTGAAAACTTTGAAACTGGCTGAAGTATGCTGAACTTCTATTTGTATTTGGTCTATTCTCATTGATTTTTGTTAATCTTTTCTTTATCTACTTCTTGTTGGTGCATGGTCTTGATGATCCAACAACGTTAAATAAATAGGGTTTATGTGATAAGAGCTCCGATATTAAGGTGGAAAAGTCTCACATCCCTCAATCATGTTTACTTGCACACCAAGGTGAGGTCAGAACTATCTCCTTGAGTGTTATTACTCTATTTTTTATGCAATATTTCACTCATGGTTATCTTTCCTTTAAATGCCACGATACTGGTGTACTCTTGCAATATCAACTAAAAACAACGTTTAGGTCATCTTGGATTTTGTGCCCTGATGGTTACGATAGTTTCCCATATCTTATCTGATGAAATTCATATTCACACTTATGGTCGTTGTGGCACCAGTAAGGATTGTATCAACTCCAATGTTCCAACAATGCTCGATGATGAAAATTTTCAACGATAAAGGTTTAGTGACTACACCTTAGGTTGCATTCATGTTGTACTTGCATCTTCATCTGCATGGTATTGAAATTTGCATAATATCAATATCTCTCTCCATTGTGAAGTATCTAAGGTTCTTATCGATCAATCTTCCTTTTGCCAAGTGGTCAGTTATGCATTGATTGATGTGAAAATGAAATCCCTGGCTAATTTGACAGTCCTAATTCCATTTTTAGGATCGAAATCAAAATCTTAAATCATTTTACTTGTCATTTTTTATATTTGACTTTTTCAATCAACTGCAACTGACCGCTTGCACAATCAGTCTTCTAGACTCAAACAATGGAAATCTCTCACACTTTTCTTCTAGTCAATCCATGTATCATACTTTTAGTCAAATCTAGTCAACAAGATCTCCTATCAAGTGCAGATTCTTTCCTAAGAACATGGGACCTATTTCTAATCAGATCATCTTCTTCTTGCATCATGTTATCAATCAAATTGCTTCTCATCACTGGGGCACCTTTCCATACTTTGATTTCTCTCACGAGGGGGTAGGACTAGGACATCAACATTCCATTGATCACATCCTCATTCAAAACCCCATCACTTGGGGCATCTCAACTTCATCGCATCAAATCAAGTTGAAATCATCTTAAATAAAAGGCAACATATTCAATGGTCTTATACAGTGGTGAATGCACTCAAAACCAGACAAGATCGGTCTTATACAGGTGGTTCATTATTGAAAATAGATACATTGATCAAATTGGCTTCATTGCTTCAAATCAAGTCAATTTTCTTGCTAATCAAATCTCTTAACGGTAATCAGTTTCATCGCTTCAAATCAAACTAGTTATTCATTCAAACCAATCAAAAGGTTTAAGAGTTCTTTACAGATGTTCAGTTTCATTGCTTCAAATCAAATTAAGCATTATGTTTTATATCTTTTGATTGATCTTCGCCCAATCAAGCTCAAATTTAGTCTTGTTCTTCAAAAGAATGGTGTAACGCCCCGCCAGGGAACCCAAGAGAGATTAACCTAAACATGATACTATGTTTTCTGAATCATTTTTTTTTTAAAGGTTTACATAAAGAGACATACATTAATGTGAAAGCAAATACCATTTATACACATGTCATACACTCACATAGATTACACGACTCAGGGGTTCCATGACGTTGAATTACTTAAAGTAAAACACAACTAACCATATAACAAAAAGATTCCATTTGAATAGATAAAACAAATATAACTTACAAAACTATAATTACAATCCTCATGGTTAACCATGAAACCACCATAAACTCACATCCACTGCACATGTCGCAGGGTATGTGGTAATCACTCTAATCTACTTAATATATAATATCCAGATTATGTATCACATGTGATACTCTAATACAAGATTTACATTAATGAAATTACATAATAAATGATGAAGGAACATAAAGAGCTCATCTTCAAAGAACCATCAAGCACCTGGTACAAGGACATTGAATCTCAATGGGTAAAGAATCACTACCACATGTCCATGTGGAACCACAAAGGTCTACCCTACCATGCTGAGGAGATAACAATAGACCCCACTCAGATATCCAAAACCAATAAGGAATAACCACTAAGCAAGGGATCTTGATGGCTCTCTAATCCAGGTGTACTACACATCATGAAAGGTATGACTCACTAATCCAGAGGCAACTAACATGCATAAGAAATCTAGACTGTGTAAAGGAAGGTGTCATCATGTACGTCTAACCCTTAAGTTTTTTCCTAGCAATCCCAATGGATTCCATCACTTAAGTGACTATACACGGAGTGAGTGACCTCTCAAACTAACAAGGCCACTAACTATGCTAGGTATCCCTCAAGGCAAATAGCATCTTATCATCACCATCTTAGTCTATATTATCACTCAAGCATGGGTGAGGACACATCTTATTAATTCATTTTAATATCTCTCAATATGTATTTAGTTATCACTTATTTAGTAAACTCTACCATAAAAAATCCAGTAGTCACTTATGGACACAGAACTTATTGCAAGCCACCCCTACTACACATCTAGGTAACCTACCCTAGGCTCACAGATCCTACAATGATCTAGCATAGGTCAAAACCCAAGTATACCCAATCCAGTATCCCACACATCAAGAACGGTCACATATAGGTACACAATTAGATAACAAGATCGAAAGGGTTCACATGGTCAATTTAGGATAATAAAGTCCAAAAGCACACACACCAAAGAGTAAATAGTCAACAAGTCTCTAGGACTCATACCTAGCCTCTGTAACACCCTAGGTCATCTAATGCCCCCAAAAATAACACATATAAGTAAAAGAGAACCATAAAGATGCATAGAACAAAAATGTCTTAAAGGACTGAAAAATGAACATAGCAGATAACATTTACAGTTAACTCAACTAGGAATATTATTCAATACTCAAAATCTAGTAAAAACCACAATTTATCAAATTCAATTAAATAACGTTCCTTTTTCTTTTCCAAAATACACATATTATAAATCAATCATATTATGAATTCATTGTAGCATGCATTAATTATATCATGATTAAATATAACATAGATTGATTAATTGCAAATCAACTACAATATATATTAATCATATTAAAATAACTATAATACAAATCAATCTAAAAATTCATATCTACTATAATATTAAATTTAACAATGAGATGTATATTAATTAAAACTAATAAATTTCTATTAATTAAAATTAACAAAAGAAAGTATATTAAATAAATAATAGTTTAAACCATATTAATTAACATTATTAATAATTTAAATATTAATTAAAATTTACTAATAAACAAAATACATTTAACTTTAAACAAAATTTAAAAAATAACAAATAGAATAAAAATTTAGTAACATTGGGGGGGAGCGGGTCCCCCCCCCTTCCTCTCTGCGTATGCACAACATAGGGCGCTGACTACCGTAGGCAGTCCGGCTGCTGTGGTAGCCCGTGGGGTGGTGGGGTTGGGACCCACCCCCACTTAATATATATATATATTTTAATTTAATTTAATTTTTTTAAAATTTAATAACAAATGCCATTTTGTTTTTTGTTTTTTTTTAAAAAAGAGTTTTTTTTTAAATTAATTTCTGAAAATGGAAAATTAGAAAGGGAAGTTTTTCTTTTGTCCTTTATCTAATTTTGTCCTCTGGTGCATTTTTTTAGCCAGACTGTATTTTTCCAGGGAGTTGAATTTTTCAACTAATTAAATTTTTTCAAAGAGAAATTTCAAAGAGATAATATATTTATTTTCCTCTATAGTGTAAACTATATTGCAAATTAATTTATTGCTTTCTAGGAGATCTATAATGAATTTTCTTACAAAATTTTGCCATCATTTCCCTACCAAGCCAAGTCTAAATAAAACATAGAAACACTATTAAACCATCTAAAAGCCAAAATATCAAACATGCATCCTTTCAAACATTGAAAACCTCAAATTTGCAAAATTGAAACCATGTAAGAAACACAAAACCTACCTTGATTCCAATGCTAGAAACTGAGGAAATGTGTCTTTGAATAAGGTAGAAAATCTGAAAACCTCTAAACCTGATTCAACCACAAATCTGAGATCCACGAAGAACCAAGCACATGCAAGCAAGAAATCACATGAATCTCCAAAACAACAAGCAACCACAACAATCATCAATTTTTCAAAACTCCAAAAACACCTAGAGCTCTCCAAAATGCCAAAACCTATTATGAGAGAATGAGAGGAGAATTCTCCTAAAGAGAAACAACTTCCCCTAATTGTGCAAACTCTCATGACAACTCCCCAATCAATCCCTAAAAAGACTCAACTTGAATTGAAAGAAATTCAAAAATTAAATAATTAAAATATCCTTTTTTGCCATAACTCAACTTTGACTCCTAATATCTAGTTGAGAATTTTGAATTTGAAAATAATTTTTCAACACATTCATGCACATGTAATTAATAAAATATTAAATTAAATAAATTAAATATTTATGTCACAATAATACATTCAACTAAATATTTAATCATTTAATTAATCATAAAAGCATATTTACTTTGATTTTCAATTAAATACTTAATTAAATCAAAATATTCAAATATTTGAATTTAATTAATTATTTCAAATAACATAGGATATAATTAAATATTGAATTCAACTATAATCCATTAAATCATTAAACATAGGAAATCACCTGAAAGCAATCACATGCAAAATAACATACTCAAGGAAGGGGTATTTGAATTCCTGTCAACTAGACGAATCTGGATAGGGTAGTCAAAATGAAACTCATCCAACATTAGGATGATTAGGCTTAGGTTAGCGTTTCAGATTTGTATGTTACCTCCCCTCTTTACCATTGAGATGAATATTTATGGGCACACTCACTCCTGCCAATTTAGGGAAGACAATGTCCTGTACCTGCAATCCTGTCATCAAAAGAACACGCATGTACATATAGTATAATATCACAAACAATGATAGGGATCAGTAGAACATGTAGATCTCACCGAGGTAACAACATCTTTCTCCTCTACCACAACAATGCATCAACAAGTACATCCACATATAAGACAACCATACACATGCAAGTATTTGGTAAGTACATCAAAATCTGAAATCAACATGTAACAATCATTATAATAAAATCATCACATCTATCTATGCATATGATAACCCATAACATAATAATCACCATCAACTGAAAGAATAATAGCTCTCATGAAAGTAGCCCAAAAGAATTCAGCCAATCAACTGAGACTACTGCCTAAAAGAGCACGACATCATAAACCAAAAGCAAAATATGAGTGGGTATTACAAATGGTTTCATCACTTCAATTCAAAATTTTCCGAGTCTTCTCGCTAACAGGTCTTTAAATCAATGTGCTGATCGTACATCAATTCAAAGAGGGGAAAATGTAATCAAATAAAAATGGTCACCTAAACACTCAACCCCCAATTGCAATAATTAATCAAGAAACCCTAATCTTGATAAATCATAAGTCCTAAATCAAATAGGCAATTCCTTAATTTATCAAATTCGAATTGATCTGACCTAAACCTGAGATTTTAATTGATCATCTTACTTGATTAATTAATTAATTCCTAAAAGTGCAATACATTGGCAAATAAACCTTATTTTACTTATTTAATTGATATTTTTGATATATTAACTAAATAAAATTAATAAATTTGTCAATTAAATAAAAAAGGGGATTAAATTAATTAATAAAAACAAAATGTGCATTTAAAACTAATTAAATAAATTTAAAAATGCATATGAAATCATCAAATTGAGTTAACTAATTATCAAATTGGAAACAATCCAGTTCCACTCAGTTAACTGATATTCCACTATTTATCATTTTGGAAACAAAGTTGTTAACTGAAAATTATTTTGGAAGTTTCCAAAAAGACTGAATCTTTCAACCAATCACATTCTTTGCACATGGATTGTGCTTCCTTATATTGAATCTAAGCCACACTTTTCTTCTAATCGACTGAGAGAGATTTCTATAAAAGAGAAACTCTTTCCCTTCACAAGGATCCCAATTTTTAGCTATTGTTATTATGCAGTTTTCATTTCTTAAGCTTTCAAGCATTTTAGTGTTTCATAGCTTTTTGATTGAATAATTGTTAGTTTACTTTCAATCATGCAAACCATAATATAGAGTACATTTCAATTTGGTACTTTAAAAAGAAAACAAGAACATTTCAAATTGGTGCATAAAATTAATCTAATTAGCTTGGGCTCAATTTTGCATTTGTATTTATAATTTATATTACTCAATCATATAGCTTTAAAATCCCTCATTTAGAATAGTGTGTAGTCACTGGACTTTGCGATGGCCTGACAGCAAAGTCTATACTCGTGCCTACTAGAAGGCAATGAGTCAGTTTCGGTTAGTAATCACATCAATTCAAAGAGGGGAAAATGTAATCACATAAAAATAGTCATCCAAACCCTATACCCCCAATCACAACAATTAATCAAGAAACCCTAATATTGATAAACCCGAAGACCTAAATCAAACAGACAATTCTTCAATCTATCAAATTTGAACTGATCTGACCTAAACTCTAGGTCCTAATCGATCATCTTACTTGATTAATTAATTAATTCCTAAAAATGCAATACATTGGCAAATAAGCCTTATGTTTATTATTTAATTGATATTTTTGATATATTATTTAAATAAAATTAACAAATTTGTCAATTAAATAAAAAAAGGAAGTAAATTAATTAATAAAAACAAAATGTGCATTTAAAATCAATTGAATCTTACAAAATATATATGACATCATCAAATCTAGTTAACTAATTATCAAATTGGAAACAATCCAGTTCCACTCAGTTAACTGATTCTCCATAATTTATCATTTTGGAAACAAAGTTGTTAATTGAAAATGATTTTGGAAGTTTCCAAAAAGACTAAATCTTTTGACCAATCACATTCTTTGCACATGGATTGTGCTTCCTCAAATCGAATCTAAGCCACTTATTTCTTCTAATCGACCAAGATAGATTTCTATAAAAGAGAAACTCTTTTCTTTCACAAGGATCCCAGTTTTACCTATTGTTATTATGCAGTTTTCATTTCTTAAGATTCCAAGTATTTTAGCATTTCATAGCTTTTTGATTGAATAATTTTTAATTTACTTTCTATCATGCAAACCATAATCTAGAGTACATTTAAATTTGGTGCTTTAAAAAGAAAAAAAATATTTCAAATTGGTGCTTAAAATCAATCTACTTAGCTTGGGATCAATCTTGCATTTGCATTTATCATTTAGATTACTCAATCATATAGCTTTAAAATCCTTTATTTAGAGCAGTGTGTAGTCACCGGACTTTGCGATGATCTGAGAGAAAACTCTATACTCCTACCTACTAGAAGGAAATGAGTCAGTGTCGGTTAGTAATCACATCAATTCAAAGTAGGGAAAATGTAATCACATAAAAATGGTCATCTAAACCCTAGGCGCCCAATCACAACAATTAATCAAGAAACCATAATCTTGATAAACCCTAAGTCCTAAATCAAACAGGCAATTCCTCAATCTATCAAATTTGAATTGATCTGACCTAAACCCTAGGTCCTAATCGATCATCTTACTTGATTAATTAATTAATTCCCAATATATTAATACATTGGAAAATAAACCTTATGTTTATTATTTAATTGATATTTCTAATATATTAATTAAATAAAATTAACAAATTTGTCAATTAAATAAAAAAGGGAATTAAATTAATTAATAAAAAACAAAATATACATTTAAAATCAATTAACTCTTTAAAAATGTATATGACATCATCAAATCCAATTAACTAATTATCAAATTTGAAACAATCCAGTTCCACTTAGTTAACTGATTCTTCACTATTTATCATTTTGGAAACAAAGTTGTTAGTTGAAAATGATTTTAGAAGTTTCCAAAAAGACTGAATCTTTTGACCAATCACATTCTTTGCACATGGATTGTGCTTCCTCAAATCAAATCCGAGCCACTTATTTCTTCTAATCAATTTAGAGAGATTTCCATAAAAGAGAAACTCTTTTCGTTCACAAGGATCCCAATTTTTAGCTATTGTTATTATGCAATTTTAATTTCTTAAGATTTCAAGCATTTTAGCATTTCATAGCTTTTTGATTAAATAATTGTTAGTTTACTCTCAATCATGCAAACCATAATCTAGAGTACATTTCAATTTGGTTCTTTAAAAAGAACAAAAAACATTTCAAATTGGTGCTTAAAATCAATCTAATTAGCTTGGGATCAATATTTCATTTGCACTTATCATTTATATTACTCAATCATATAGTTTTAAAATCCTTCATTTAGAATAGTGTGTAGTCAATGGACTTTGTGATGACTTGAGAGCAAAGTCTATACTCTTGCCTATTAGAAGGCAATGAGTCGATGTTGGTTAGTAATCACATCAATTCAAAGAGAGGCAAATGTAATCACATAAAAATGGTCATCTAAACCCTCGACCCCCAATCGCAACAATTAATCAAGAAACCCTAATCTTGATAAATCCTAAGTCCTAAATCAAATAGGCAATTCCTTAATCTATCAAATTCGAACTGATCTGACCTAAACTCTAGGTCCTAATCGATCATCTTACTTGATTAATTAATTAATTCCTAAAAATGCAATACATTAACAAATAAACCTGATGTTAATTATTTAATTGATATTTATGATATATTAATTAAATAAAATTAACAAATTTGTCAACTAAATAAAAAGGGAATTAAATTAATTAATTAAAAACAAAATATGTATTTAAAATCAATTAAATCTTTAAAAATGCATATGAAATAATCAAATCCAGTTAACTAATTATCAAATTGGAAACAATCCAGTTCCACTCAGTTAACTGATTCTCCACTATTTATCATTTTGGAAACAAAGTTGTTAACAGAAAATGATTTTGGAAGTTTCCAAAAAGATTGAATTTTTTGACCAATCACATTCTTTGCACATGGATTGTGCTTTCTCAAATTGAATCTCAGACACTTATTTATTCTAATCGACCAAGAGAGATTTCTATAAAAGAGAAACTCTTTTCCTTCACAAGGATCCCAATTTTTAGCTATTATTATTATGCAGTTTTTATTTCTTAAGATTTCAAGCATTTTAGCATTTCATAGCTTTTTGATTGAATAATTGTTAGTTTACTTTCAATCATGCAAACCATAATCTAGAGTACATTTCAATTTGGTGCTTTAAAAAGAACAAAAACATTTTAAATTTGTGCTTAAAACAAATCTAATTAGCTTGGGATCAATCTTGCATTTGTATTTATCATTTAGATTACTCAATCATATAGTTTTAAAATCCTTCATTTAGAACAGTGTGTAGTCACTAGACTTTGCGATGACCTGAGAGAAAAGTCTATACTTGTGTCTACTATAAGGCAATGAGTCGGTGTCGGTTAGTAATCACATCAATTCAAGAGGGGCAAATGTAATCACATAAAAATGGTCATCTAAACCCTAGAACCCCAATCACAACAATCAATCAACAAACCCTAATCTTGATAACCCCTAAGTCCTAAATCAAATAGAAAATCGCTCAATCTATCAAATTCAAACTGATCTAACCTAAACCCTCGGTCCTAATTGATCATCTTACTTGATTAATTAATTAATTCCTAAAAATGCAATACTTTGACAAATAAACCTTATGTTAATTATTTAATTGATATTTATGATATATTAATTAAATAAAATTAATAAATTTGTCAATTAAATAAAAAAGAAAATTAAATTAATTAATAAAAACAAAATGTACATTTAAAATCAATTTAATATTTAAAAATGCATATGACATCATCAAATCCAGTTAACTAATTATCAAATTGGAAACAATCTAGTTCCACTCAGATAATTGACTCTCCACTATTTATCATTTTGGAAACAATGTTGTTAACTAAAAATATAGTGCAGGAGCACCTTAAGGTCTCAGTGAAGATCTTTGAAAATTTTGGCTTGTAGGTGGTTCTAGCCAACCACCAAGAGGATAAGGACTAATGATAAAGTCCCAATTTTGTTGTGCTGTGTGTTTGTAGATAAGAGTCTTTTGAGTCATGTTTTGGTTGGTTCAAATAGGTTTTAGTGCTTAAGTCCTAAAATAGTCAAAGTTGGTCAAACATTGACTAAGACCCCAAATTGATGGGAAAGATGTGATTTTGTTATTTTTAGGTGTTTTAGGGTCCAATGGATTGATTTTTGATCAAAATGAATAGGAAAGGATAGCAGATTGTCAAATGTGCAAAAAGTTGTAAAGTTGCTCATGACAACTTTGCAAAGTTGTCATGACAACATTTCCTAAAATCTTGGAAATAAATATTTTCAATTCTCAACCTTAGGGTTTGAGCACGTGGGTTTGACATATATAAGGTTAGACAAACCCTAATCTGGAGGTTGGTTGTCAGTTTGTACGGATTGAATAGGAGGAAGCACTGAATTTTGTGTGACAGAGTTGTTTTAGTCATCATCCAGACCTTTACTGGATTGAATGGTCTACCCTTTTGCATTGGAATTTAGTTCTTTTTATGTATTTAATCTTTGTGGAATCAATTTAGAAGTTTGGTGCATTTCTTTACTATTTTGCAAATTCTTTAAGTTTTCCTGGTTCATTGTCCAGTCCAGAGGCAACCATGTAAATATGGCTCCTTCTTGAATTCCCATGGTTGAAACGCTATTGACACTTGGAATCAAGGAGGAAACTATGTAAACAATGTAAATATGGCTTTGGGATTCTTTGTGTGTAGGGGAGCTATTTTTACACGCAGGCCCTAGGCGAGTATAGTGGTATCCTGGCTAGGAGTTTGTATAGTGCAGAGGAAAGAATACTTGCTTGAAGGATTGGTTTGTTCCTATCATGGATGGAAGAGCATAGGGGCATGTGTCCTAAATGTGTGAATGTGAGGAGAGGAGTAGAGGAGTTCATTTGAGCATCTGTTGAGCGCAAGGAAACTAGACTGGATAACATGCCCTAGAAACCGTTAAAAATAGGGGTTTGCTGGAAGTCCTATGTACGGACATTGTGGTGTCTTGAAACCTATAAAATATTGAATCTTAGGATGAAACTTTAAATAATCCACAGTTAGTTTTGTGGGTTACTAAGGACAGTTGGGAAGAAATCTAAGTTTTAGGTTTTTAGGAGGTCTAATTGGGCTAAAAAGTCTACAAGGCCTAAAACAAGAAACTAGTGAACTCAATGGAGAATCTTTGAAGGGATTCATCAAAAGGGGTAAAAATTTATTGAAGGTAAAGGGGAAGTAGTGGGAACACATGAACCTATTTCCAAGAGCCATTTGGTAGCATAGTTTCCTGAATGAGCATATGGGTGCATAGTGGGTTTTAGTAGGTATGAAGAGAGTTTGAAGTTGGTGGAGAGGTCTAAAGGGAATAGGGGAACCATAGGAGTGTCCTCTAGTTAGGGTAGTGATAAGTACCCTAAGTAGACCAAGAAGAAGGTCTTGAGAAGAGAAAGGGTGCTCTTGTGAGTTAGATCTCGCCATCAAAGTGGTATAAGAGCCATTGAAAGGCTTAGGAAGTGAATTGTGTATGACAAAAGGAAGTGAGTCAATTGGAGAAAGCACCACGGTGACAAATGAAGAGTTAGAAAGGGACTTTTCAGAACAACAAGTCAAGAATAGAATTATAAAAGAAGCTATGGAAGAGATGAAGCACAAGCTAGCAAAAGTTGTAGATACTACAAGCAAAATGAAAGAACTATTAGGAGAAGATAAAGACAAAGGAAAGAATCAAGTTGAAGAGGAGGAAGAACCAAAACCAGGCCCTCCATTACCTGAGAAAGCTTTCCTCAAATCCCTCAAGGCACTAAGTGGAAAAGCACTAGAAGGCATCCCAGTATTCTCTGGCTGAATGGATGTAGAATTAGTGATGGAATAGATTGAGGGTATGGAAAATCACTTTGAGTGTGATGGAATCACATAGGTACATAAAATAAAGATAGCCAAATCAAGACTAAGAGGGCAAACATTAACTTCATGGAAGTTCTTGCAAGAAGAAAGAGAAAGAGAAGGGAAGAAGATAATAGTCAATTGGAAGGCTATGGTGGCTAAGGTAAAATAAAATTACCTACCAGAGGATTATGACATCCAATTGCATAAAAAGAGATAGAATCTCAGAAAAAAGGATTTAGATGTGGCATCCTACATCGAAGAATTCCAAAAACTATTCCTTAGATCCAGATTGAAAGATATAGAGAGTATTAAAGTTGCTAGGTATCTCAATGGACTTAGGTGGAACTTCAAGAAGAGCTAAGTCTATTTACCCTAACTTCTATCCATGGGTGTTTCCAAATGTCCCTTAAGGTGGAAGAAAAACTCAGAAAGAAACAAGATTCAAGCTCTATGGGTAGAGGAAGAGGTAGAGACTCTAGAGGAGGCCATAGAGGAGGTTCTAGTGGTAGAAGCAATGAGACCAGAGGTCAAGGAGAATCTATGTTCGTTGAGAAAAAAAATGAGTCAAACAATAGAGGAGGATATGGCAGAGGAAGAAGTTTTAATATTGGTGGAAGAGGCAGATCAGGTGGTTTTGGAAGAAGCTCACATTTTTCTTCAATGAAGTGTTATAATTGTGGCCAATTGGGTCACCCTTCCTATAGGTGTCCGGATAAGTGATCATCTTCACAAGGTGAAAATAAAATTGCATATGTGAAAGAAGAAGACATTACCAAACAGTCAGAGATAAGTCTGGATTCAGAGAAGGGAGAGAACCTCATTCTTAAGAGGATTTTATCAAAGAACCCACAAAGGATGAACACAAACAAAGGAGGGCTCTTTTTAGGGTCAAGTGCAAGATTCTTGGCAAGGTGTGTAGGGTCATAATAGACTCAGGGTCTACTGCTAATGTGATCTTAGAGGAATCAATGCATAAGTTAAAATTAACTAAGATACCCCATGTTTGTCCCTACAAAGTAACTTGGTTGAGTAAGGGGAAAAACATATTGGTCAATGAAAAAGTGTGGGTTGATTTCACCATAGGCAAGTATCAAGACAAGATACTTTGTGATGTACTACCAATGGATGCATGCCATATATTTCTAGGAAGACCATGGAAATATGATAGGGAGGTAGTCCACCATGACAAGGAGAATAAGTACTCATTCAAGAATAAGTCTTTGCTAGAGGAAGATAAAGTGGAGAAAATGGAGTCCAATACTCTTCTAATGAGGGAAAGAATTCATAAAAGACATGAAGGAGGAAGAAGAAATTGGTTATGCAATCTTGGTGAAAGAAAATGAGGAAGAGACACCCAATCAAACACCTATGCCTACGAAAGTCAGACAGTTGTTGGATCAGTTTAAGGACACCATATGTGAACGAACACTAACTACACTACCTCCAAAAAGAGAAATCAGTCATCAAATTGATTTTGTGCCAGGGGCATCACTTCCAAATAAATTTTCCTACAAGATGACACCAAAGCAAAATAAATAGATTGTGAGGCAAGTACATGAGCTTTTGGATCAAGGTCTGATAAGAAAGAGCATTAGTCCATGTGTTGTTCCAGTGGTATTGGCTCCTAAAAAGGGAGGTAAGTGGAGAATGTGTACTAAATCTAGGGCAATAAATAGGACAACAATAAGGTATAGATTTCGTATTCCTAGAATAGAAGACTTAATGGATTGCTTAAGGGGTGCTAAGTACATTTTTAAAATAGACCTTAAGAGTGGTTATTATCATATTAGGATGAAAGAGGGGGATGAGTGGAAGTCAGCTTTTAAAACCACAGAGGGACTATATGAGTGTCTAGTAATGCCATTTGGGCTTAAAAATGCACCTAGTACTTTTATGAGGGTCATGAATGAGGTCTTAAAGGATTAAATAAGGGTATTTGTGGTAGTATACCTAGATGATATCCTCATTTTTAGAAAAACAAAAGAAGAGTACATGAAGCACCAAGAACTTGTGTTGAAGAGGCTGCAAGAAGAGAAGTTAACCATAAATCATGAGAAGAGTGAATTCATGGAAACAAGAGTTAGTCTACCAAGGATTTGTAGTCTCCCAAGGTGAGTTGAAGATGGATAAAAGAAGATTTGAAGCCATTTTGAGCTGGCCTACTTCTAAGATAGGGACTGAAGTGAGAATTTTCCATGGGTTGGCCCAATTCTATAGGAAGTTTGTGAGGAGATTTAGTGAAATCTGTGCACCTATCCTAGATACCATAAATGGTGGGCTCAAGACAAAATTAATATGGACCAAGGAATCCAATGAAGGGTTTGAAAGGTTGAAGAAGGAAGTGTCTACCCAACCCATACTGGTGTTTCCAAGTTTTGATAAATTATTCATTGTGGAATGTGATGCTAGAAACATAGTAGTGGGTGCAGTCCTAAGCCAAGAAGGAAGACCAGTGGCCTTCTTTAGTGAAAGGTTAAATGAAGAAAATTCTAGATACTCATCCTATGATTTAGAGATTTATGCATTGGTTCAAGCTCTTAAGAAGTGGAAGCACTATTTGTTGCCAAAAGAGTTTATTGTATACACAGACAACCAAGCCTTAAGCTATATAAATACACAAGAGAAGCTTAGTTTGAGGAATATAAAGTGGATGGAGTTTCTGCAATCATACACCTTTACAATCAAGCACAAGAAGAGAGTAAACAACAATGTTATAGATACACTTAGTAGGAGATTGCTCACTATCCAAGAAAAGTTGCAGAGCATAGGAGTTGAAGGATTCAAGGATCTTTATGAGGAAGATGCAGATTTCTCAGAGATCTATAAGGTATGTAATGATTTTGAAAATCATTTTCATAGTGAATAGGATGACTATACTTTACAGAATAGTTTACTATTTAAGGGGAACAACTATGTGTTCCAAGGGGTTCCATGAAGGAGAACCTCATCCAAAAGAAGCACAATGGAAGTTTGAGTGGACACTTTGGGTTAAACAAGACCCTAGACCTAGTGGAGAGATTTTATTGGTGGCCTAAAATGCAGAAGGTTGTAAGGGAGTATGTTGAGAAATGTGGATTATGTCTGAAGGAAAAAGGGACATCATCTAATGAAGATCTTTACCAACCATTTCCCATCCCAAATAGACCATGGAGTGCATAAGTATGGATTTCATAGTGGGGTTACCTAGAGCACCAACTGGTTTGGATAGTGTATTTGTGGTAGTAGACAGATTTAGTAAGATGATTCATTTTATCCCTTGTAAACCCACTAATGATGCTAGTAATATAGCCCATATTTTCTTCAAGCAGATAGTAAGGATACATGGTTTTCCAATGAGCATAGTTGCAGATAGAGATATGAAATTTATGCAAAATTTCTAGAAGACCCTCTAGAAAGGACTAGGTACTAATTTGGCTCATAGTTCTACATATAATCCTCAAACGGATGGCCAGACAGAGGCAACTAACATATTTCTTGACAACTTGTTGAGATGTTTAATTGAGGAGTATGGGCAAGGATGGGAACAAGTCATTCCTCAAGCAGATTTTGCCTCTAATGACAGTGCAAACAAGACTACTGGTAAGAGCCCATTTGAAATTGTGTATGGAATACATCCAAGAGGTGCTCTTGAACTTAGAGACCTAAGAGGTTATGAAGGGATCAATGGACATGCAGATGACTTTTCTCAGTCAATGAAAGAGGTTCATGAACAAGTGAAGAAGACACTAATCGAGGCAAATCAGAAACATAAAGCTAAGAAGGATGAAGGGAGAAGAGAATTAAAATTTAAAGTAGGAGACTTGGTGATGGTTTTTTTGAAAAAATATATGCTACAGAATGGCATACCAAGAAAAATTTAGATGAAGAGGATTGGACCATGTAAGGTGTTGGCTAAGTATGGCTCCAATGCCTACAAAGTGGATCTACCTAAGGAGATGTCCATTTATCCTATGGTAAATGTGAAGGACCTAATCAAATACAAAGGACTAGATGTTAAGGAGTAGGAGTACATTACAGACATAGAAAATGAATTAGAAGAACTTAGGATACCTGTCCAAGATAAGCCACAAGTTGAGAAGATTCTAGATTCTAGAGTAAAGGAGACTAAAAATAAATTCTATATGGAGTATCTAATCAAATGGGAGAAAAAACTTGAGTGAGAAGCTACTTGGATAGAAGAGAGTGAATTTAAGAAGCATGGAATCAGTTTGGAGTTTATAAAACCACAAGTTCATTAATTTTCTTATTGCAAGGGGAGAATGGTGCAGGAGCACCTTAAGGTCTCAATGAAGATCTTTGCAAATTTTGGCTTGTAGGTGGTTCTAGCCAACCACCAGGGTGATAAGGACTAATGATAAAGTTTCAAGTTTGTTGTGATGTATGTTTTTAGGTAAGATTCTTTTGAGTCATGTTTTGGTTGGTTCAAATAGGTTTTAGTGCTTAAGTCCTAGAATGGTCAAAGTTGGTAAAACATTGACCAAGACCCCAAATTAATGGGAAAGATGTTTTTTTTTTGTTTTTAGGTTTTTAAGGATCCAATGTATTCATTTGGGTCAAATTGAATAGGAAAGGATAGCAGATTGTCAAATGTGCAAAATGTTGTAAAGTTGCACATGACAACTTTGCAACTTTACAAAGTTGTTATGACAACATTTCCTAAAATCTTGGAAATAGATTTAATGTGTTAAAGTCCAAACCTTAGGGTTTGATCACATGGGGTTGACATATACAAGGTTAGATAAACCCTAATCTAGAGGTTGGTTGTCAATTTGTAGGTATTGAATAAGAGGAAGAACTAAATTCTGTGTGACAGAGTTGTTTTTGCCATCAACCAGACCTTTAATGGATTGAATGGTCTATTATTTTTCATTGGAACTTTATTTCTTGTTATTTAGTTAATCTTTGTGGAATCAATTTAGAATTTTTGTGAATTTCTTTACTGTTAAATGCAAATTCTTTAAGTTTTCCTGGTTTGTTGTCCAGTCCAAAGGCAACCATGTAAATATGGCTCCTTCTTGAATTCCCATGGTTGAAACCCTATGGCCACTTTGAATTAAGGAGGACACTGTGTAAGTAATGTAAATATGGATTTGGGATTATTTTTGTGTAGGGGAGCTATTTCACAAACAGGCCCTAGGCGAGTAGAGTGGTATTCTGGCTAGGAGTTTGTATAGTGCAGAGGCAAGAAGACTTTCTTAAAGGATTGGTTTGTTCCAATAATGGATGGAAAAGGGTAGGGGCATGTGTATTTGATATGTGAATGTGAGGAGAGGAGTAGAGGAGTTCATTTGAGCATCTATTGTGAGAAAAGAAACTAGACTGGATAACATGCCCTAAAAACCCTTAAAAATAGGTGTTTGCTGGAAGTCCTATGTACAGATAGTGTGGGGAATTGAAACCTAGAAAATATTGAAGCTTAGGATGAACCTATAAATAATCCATAGTTATTTTGGTGGGTTACTAAGGACAGTTGGGAAGAAATCCAAGTTTTCAATTTCTAGGAGGCCTAATTGGGCTAAAAAGGCTACAAGGCCTAAAACAAGAAACTAGTGAACTCGATGGAGAATATTTGAAGGGATCCATCAGAAGGGTTCAAAATTTATTGAAAGTAAAGGGGAAGTAGTGGGAAAACCTTTTCCTATTTCCAAGAGCCATTTGGTAGCATAGTTGCCTGATTGAGCATATGGGTGCATAGTGGGTTTGAGTAGGTATGAAGAGAGTTTGAAGTTGGTGGAGAGGTATAAAGGGAATAGGGGAACCATAGGAGTGTCCTCAAGTTAGGGTAGTGATAAATATGCTAAGTCAACCAAGGATAAGGTCTTGAGAAGATAAAGAGTGCTCTTGTGAGTTAGGTCTCCCCATCAAAATGATTTTGGAAGATTCCAAAAAGACTGAATCTTTCGACCAATCACGTTCTTTGCACATGAATTGTGCTTCCTCAAATAGAATCTATGCCACTTATTTATTCTAATCGACTGAGAGAGATTTCTATAAAAGAGAAATTCTTTTCCTTCACAAGGATCCCAGCTTTTAACTATTGTTATCATTCAGTTTTCATTTCTTAAGCTTTCAAGAATTTTAGCATTTCATATATTTTTGATTGAATAATTGTTAGTTTAATTTCAATCATGCAAACCATAATATAGAGTACATTTCAATTTGGTTCTTTAAAATGAACAAAAACATTTCAAATTATTGCTTAAATTCAATCTAATTAGCCTGGGATCAATCTTGCATTTTCATTTTCCATTTAGATTACTCAATCATATAGCTTTAAAATCCTTCATTTAAAACAGTGTGTAGTCATTGGACTTTGCGATGACCTAAGAGAAAATTCTATACTTGTACTTTATAGAAGACATTGATTTAGTGTTGGTTAGTGTTGTTATTTACTGCATTTTGATTTCATATTTTCTAACCCGCTAACCACATAAAGACTGATTGAAGTGTGTGTGTTTGTAGCTGCAAGAACGAAGACCCAAAACCATGCATACACCAACATGTAATAACGTAGTTTTTGTGAAGAAAAAATCACTGCTACGCATGCTCTCTCAATGAAACTGTAATTCATCTCATACTTGACTAGGGTTCTGCTGAGGTACTAAATTGCCTTCTCTTTGGAATTTCATCTTCTTGAGCCAATAATACCCTTAAAGAGTGACCCATTGCTGAAATATACAAGAGTAATGGATTTTCCTTAATAGGTGGAATCAATATTGGTGGGGTTATCAGGTATTTCTTCAACAATGAGAAGGCTTCATCACATTGTGCATCCCACGTGAATATTATTACTTTGTGTAGAAGTTGAGTAAATGAATGGAAATTTTTAGCTAATTGGGATATGAATCTTCTTATGGATTGCAACCTTCCTTGTAGTGACCTCATTTTTATTATGTTTTTTGGTGCTTCCATCTCCATGATAGCTTGGAAATTCTTAGGATCTACTTCTATGCCTTTTGTAGAAACTATGTAGCCCAACAATTTTTTGGATTGTATCCCAGATGCACACTTTTTGGGATTTAATCTTACTTTAAATTTCTCTACCCTTGTGAAAATATTCTCCAAGATTGGTAGGTGAGCTTTCCTTGCATGTGATTTAGTGAAGATTTCATCCACATATTATTCTAGAAACTTATGCATCATGTCATGAAAGATTCTGGTCATATCCCTTTGATAAGTTGCTCCAATGTTTTCAAGGCCCAAGGGCATGACATTCTAAAAAAAGGTACCCCAAGTACATGTAAAAGTTATTTTCTCTTGATCCTCTAGTGCTATCTTTATTTGGTTATATTAACTATATCCATCCATAAGAGAGAACATAGAGTGTCCTGATGTCAAATCCACTATAGCATCAATTCTTGGTAATGAAAATTCATCTTTTGGGCATGCCAAATTGAGATCTCAAAAATCCGTGCACACTCTGATTGACTTATCATGTTTTGAAACTAGTACAATATTGGATATCCATTCAGTGTAGGCTATAACCCTCATGAACCCAACTTTTAATAACTTCTCCAATTCTTCTTTAACTAACAAGTGTAACACCCCAAAATTGGCATCTTGCAACCCCAACCAATTTTGTTGCATTTGTCATTCTTCTAAATCATCAAAGTCCTATTGTACTAGGCAATTCTGAGTTTTAACTGACTCTACTCGACCTGAGTGTCAAATGCAGAAAATCCTAAATCTGTATTAATCATACATCACATTTAATTCCTAAATACCTATTTGGCTAAACAAATCCTATGATCAAATTAATTTAATTAATAAAGTCCTAGCACTTTAATTAAATTAAATTCACCCTCTTTAGCTAAGACACATAAAAGGAACTAAATAATATTTAATTATTAAATAAATATCCTCTTTTCAAATATTTGAATTTAATATTCAGATAATTAAGAAAAATCAATTATGAGGTCATATTTATTTAATTAATTGAATATCTTCTCAAAA
>MU224821.1:947081-963400 GCA_018584345.1 Thuja plicata
TCAATTTATAGATTAAAATTGCATTGAAATCATGTAGAATTCATGTTTAGGTGATATTGCATATTTCAATTCATTAGTATAATCTTGCATAATCTTTGCATTGCATTGTTCATCATGATTAAAATCCCTCGTTCTTAGATGGTCCATAGTTGTGAGGCCCTCGTCCTGAGAGCAAATTTAAAAACTCCATCTAGATAGAAGGCAACAGGTCGAATCACACAGACAGTCAGGATGAATAACTCATATTCAGTCTTAGCTGTACCTGGTGAAGAAGGACTATGTTGAAGTGTGTGGTTGATTTAGAAGGCCAAAATTAACTCATACAACAAGGCTATGTGAGGATGCATCTTCCTTAACTTTTGTTTAATTGGCTTAGTCCCTAGTCTTACATTTAAATGATGGATAATGAAACTTGGATCTAACCCTGATATATCTGCATAAGACCATGCAAAATTTACTTTGTTCTCTATGAAGAAAGTGATGAAATCTTTACTTTCTACTAGAGTGAATGAAGTTGTAAGGTGTATTAACTTTGGTTCTGATTCAATGCCAAGGTTTATCTTCTTTGTGTGTTTTCCTCATTATTTTCTAGTAGAGTGTCCAATCTCTCTTCCTTAGGTACCATAGTTGGGCTTTCACCTTCAAAAACATCCTCTATTTTTTACTTTTTTGGGGTCTAGTACTACCACATTGTGGTTTTCACCACTAGACTGTTTGATTTATTATTATTATTTTATTATTTTATTTTGGAATAAGATATTTTTCCCTTGCTTCCATTTTCCTTTGATCAAATTTTTTGGTTAAAGAGGGTTCAACCACATAGGTATAAGGCCATTGAATTGTCATTTGAGAAATAAAGTATATTATTTGGCTCGGTTAGGTGCCAATCGATTAGCTCAGGATGTAGAATGGATAAAGGTTCATTGGGTGAGTTTCTATCCATGAGGTTGTTGGAAATATATAGTGTGCCCAGTGACTGGGGGGGGGGTGGGGGTGAATCAGGAACCAATAAAACTTAATCCACAATTAAATTGAATGATAACATGCATAGAACTGAAAGTAAAGAACACATAACTTATAACACATTATTTGGTTACCCAGAAACTTTCCAAAGAAATTAAAAATGGGGTGGGGATGATACCCACAAGATTTAGTACTGTAGTATAAATTTAGCCGGTTAAAGCTTACAATGACAACTTCTGATGGTTTGCCCTGTTAGGAGCATACAAAGGACTTGTTAGGTCCACCTTGTTAAAGGATTTATTACAATACAAAATGTAGTGCAAATCTATTAAGAGATTTAGAGAAAGGACTGTTAGGTCCACCTTGTTAAAGGATTTTGTTGATTCACTTGTGAGAATTAATCAGTTGTTGATCTGCTCTGTGCATCTGTAATTGCTGATAATGATCCTTTGAATGTAAATAATCACCTGATAGTGATAGATAAGTCTCAGCTATCCAAAATTCTTCTACACTTAGTTAATCTATTTTTCATATGTCTTCTGCACATATATTCATCTTACAAAACTTGCTACATACTTGATAAAACAAGTTATCTTACATATATATCATATGCAAATATACAGCACTGAAAGTCAGCTTGCAATTACAAAATAATATATAACAATATATACTATGTCGGCCTCATAATTCTCACTCAGGTCCACATCTTTACTCAGGTCATACTATCACTCGGGTGATACTTCCCACTCAGGTTGACTCAGAATGTCTTAAGTTTTTTGACACTAATTGACAATATGTCTTGCCATAAGGTCTACAATCTCCCCCTTTGGAATTAGTGACAAAAACACTTTATCATTTATTTCTGCAACTGTTAAGTCAAAATCTCCCCCTTACTGACTTCTTGGGTTTTGACTCTGTTCTTCTGCTTGGGTTTGACTTTCTTTGTTTTTGTATTTTTCAAAACTATTTTTTAATGTATATTTTCTCCATAATATATATACTAAACACCATGTATACTATACAATGATATCCTTTTCTATACAATATATAATGATATCCTTTTCCCCCTTTTTTTTGACAAAATGACAAAATATTATTTACATAGTGATCCCAAAGTAGGATAGGAAGTCACTATGTACCTTCAGAATTTGAGACAAAGTGTTGTCCCAATTCTCCTGTAGTATCTTCAATATATGCAATTCAATTTGAAGTTCTCCAGACAACTCCACCATGGTTTCAATAACAAAGAATTTTTTGTTGTGTATGAGTGTCTTGGCATGTGCAATACATTTTTGCATGGTCTCTATAGGATTTGAGAGAAAATTCCACAGAACCCAAAGAACACCTGCATGCAAGAACCTGTTATAGAAGAGAAGCATGAAGAGGGAAAGAGAAGAACTCAGAAGTTGCTCAGAAAGTGAGAGAGAAATTATAATCTGAATTAATGAAAAAAGAATTACAAGGTTCAACCTATAAAGGTGAACAAAACCCTAAGCCTAAAAAAGCTAGATTTGCACATTAATAATTAATATAAATATTAATTATAATGCACCTAAGAGATAGCTTAAGTAAACTAGAGTAATAAACAACTTAAATTATTAAATCAAAGTGATCTAATTAATAAGTGTAAATAGATAATTACTCTAACACCCCCCCTTAAGCAAAGCTCAGGAGGTAAGCTAACCTAGCACAACTATGAAAGAAGGAAAAGATGGGTCCCGGCAACAAGGCCTGATCAGGTACCCAAGCACAACCAAATCTCTGTAAAGCGGAGAAATAGAGAAAACCACATGGGAAAAACCCTACTCCAAGAAGAGATAGAAGAAAAATCAGAAAATAATGGCTCAAGAGACTCTCTCAAAACCATAAGTACAATCAAACCCCCCATGAGAGAGGGATGAGACACCAAGGCCCCCCCAAAATGATGGAACCCTTGTAGGAATGATCGAACCAATGGAACTCCAATGTGGAAGAAATAGAGATATAGAGTAACAAGGGAACCCCTGAATGAGTGGTGAAACTGGAAGGCTAAGCTGGTGCTCAAAGGAGAATGAATGAGACTCCTAGAATGAAATCCCCAATGAAGGTGGGCCAATAGATGGGCTAAATCTGTCAGCTGAGAGGAGTTGAGTGTCCTCGGATGTGCCCTCAACAACTGGAGGGGAAGGCTCAATGCAGGGAGTGACCATAACAAGGACTGCTAAAGAAGAAGCATGCTGAACAAAGGTAGGCACAATAGGAGGAGGAAGTGGAGAAGCCACAAAACTGATCTCAGGAGCAACACAGAAGTTTGGGTGACCTGTCTTCTTCTCACTAGGCACTTGTGAAGTAGGAGAGATATTCTTTGACATAGGAGATGGTGGACCAAAATGGGAGAAGGAGTACAGGTGGGTGGCATGATCAACTATCCCTGTAGCAACAATGTAGCCAGTCACACTATCTCAGATGTGTACAAAATCTATAATGAACTCAACTATCTTCTCTGGCCCACTGTGAGTAATCTTATAAATGGAGAGAAGGTTCGATGACAAGGATAGAACACATAGTACATCATGGAATGCACCACCATATATGTCAATAGAACCCTGACCACACACAGGCATAACAATATCATTCCCCATCAAGATGTGTGGGGTAGGAGAGGCCACAAAAGATGAGAAGAAACTCTGAGAAGATGCCATATGATGTGAAGCACCAAAATCCAACAACCACCTAGAAGAGGGAGCTATAGCAGATGCACATAAGGCATGACCCTTTCCATTGTCTGACCCATCTACCAGAGATGATGATGAAGAAGACCAATGAGAAGAGGAAGAAGGAATAGCAATGTTGCTCTTATGAAGAAGAGCTATCAAATCAGCAATCTGTTGGGCATATCCATCTACCTTCTTCTGAAAGCACTGAGACTCATCATGACTAAACTTATTGCAATAAGTACACTTGGGTTTGTCTGTCTTCAATTTACCCTTAGGTGAAGGAGGTGGGCCAAAGGAATGCTAAGAAGGAGAATCCTTCCAAGATTCTATGGATGGTGATACCTATTTCTACTCCTATTTTCATGGAGATGGGTGAGAAACCAAGGCATGGCTCATAGAGCCTGAAGCATCATGCAACTATTGAATCTTTGACTGCTCTTGAGTCAACCGATCATAGAAGGTCACAAATGAAGGCATATTATGCCTAGGACCCAAGGCATCCATAGTGGAATAGAAAGTGGAGGAGAAAATCTAGAACTCTCCACAAAGCTTTGAGAGTATCAAAAAGATACACTCATCATCTGATTTGATCTTCCCACATCCCTGTAAAAGTGATCAGAGAGCATTGAACTTCATCAAGAAGTCCTCAATGGTGGAAAAACTATCAGGAGACAATGATGTCAACTCTGCATCAACTAAAGTGCCCTGAATGCATTCACTATGCCAAACGGGTCTGTAAACTTTCCCCACTATGTGCAAGGAGTGGTCAAACCATCTAGATGAAATAGGAGGCTATCTAAAATGTGTAGTGCAATCAAACCCATGGCTTCATCCATTTTGTTTCTGTGCCGAAGGACCTCAAATAGATGCTGCAAAATAGGTTGGTTCTCATCTAGACATAACCATAAGCCACGTGACATGAGAATCCTAGTCATGTGTGCTTTCTAGGTGAGATAATTGTGAGGTGTCAGTCGGGCCATAGAGGGGTCTGACATTGAGAGAAGAAGTAGATGGAAGTAGAAGGTTCATTTCTAAATTAAAGTACAGAAATCAAATGCACCCCCCCCACAATGTATAATTCTATCCTCCTATACAGCAAAAGACAACTATATAAATCACAAAAAAATGAGAAGAAAACATGTAACCAGATGCAGAGATGCAGGAAAAATAAGCTGCTACTTTGATGCCAAAATTAAGAGATCATATGTTTGAATCAGAAATCAATACTAGCACCATTACGTCCAGCTCAGAAACACCTTTCTGATGATATTTCATTTTCCAAAAATGGACACCGTATGCACAAGTTACAGCCAAAAAACCAACTGCTCCTCCAAAAATGAGCTCACCGGAAAAAACCAGAGACGGGAAATAAATTTATGATCAAATGGCCGTCACCTATCTGTGGAAAAAAATTTGACCACCGTATGGCTGTTAGTTGACAGTCTGCCGAAAAATTTGCCCGGTGGCCGGAAAAATGCAAACTTGCCAAAAAAATTTCCTGACAAGTGACGTCACTACTGACATCACCTATCACTAGTGGGCGGGAGGCTAGCGCTGGTGGCAGTGGTGGCTCGGTGGCACGCCAGTGTCTCCCGAGCGGCGCTATGCCAATGGAGGGCCGGGTGGTGGTGGGAGTGGCACGACGGCGAGGGCTGGGCCACCGTGGCATGGCGGTGATGTGGTGGAAGCACCCTTAAAAATCCCTAACTGGGCTAAAAAAATGAGGTTTTTTAAATTTTTTTTTCTCATTTTATGTGTCGTACGACCTAGGAGGGAGAATTTTTTTCTCAAGGGTCACTGTGACCAAAAATAGCAAACTTTATATGTTTTTTGACTCTCCCAAGCCTTCTAAGTGTAATGGTGGAGTCCGTTTTGGCTCAAAGTACTCTCAAAAATAGTACCTCCTCCAAAATGAAGGAAAAACCTTAGAGAAGTTGTGGCTTTCATTTGTGAATCATGGCTTCAAGAACCCTCAAACTAGGCAATAGAAGGAAAGCTCTGATACCATGTAGGATTTGAGAGACAAATCCACAGAACCCAAAGAACACCTACATGCAAGAACCTATTACAGAAGAGAAGCATGAAGAGGGAAAGAGAAGAACTCAGAAGTTGCTCAGAAAGTGAGAAGGAAATTGTAATCTGAATTAATGAAAAAATAATTACAAGATTCAACCTATAAAGGTGAACAAAACCCTAAGCCAAAAAAAGCTAGGTTTGCACATTAATAATTAATATTTATATTAATTATAATGCACCTAATAGATAGCTTAAGTAAACTAGAGTAATAAACAAATTAATTAATTAAATCAAAGTGATCTAACTAATAAGTGTAAATAGATAATTACTCTAATAGTCTCCATGTGGGGTAGGAGCTGGATTTGTATGTCTGTGAGAGACTCTCTAGTTCTTGCTTCTTCTTTCAATAATCCAGCTTGAAGACCTGTTGGATACTTGATTTTTAAGAAATGAGTTGAACTGGTGCTCGGGTCAACTACTAGTAGCTTTGCACTTTCCTTCATGTCACTGTCAACCTTTGCTAACTTATCTTTGATCAAAGTGGTAAAGTTGGAGGAGCCACTCAACTTTACAAATAATTATACCTCATTGGCTATAGTGGTTTCAAGAGTGCTGATGGTATTTGTTAGTTGCACCTAATCAATTGCAATCTTCTTTGCAATGTTTTCAAGAACCTTGTTCTCAAATTTCTTCTTTTCCTTCTCTTGTAGCTTCTCTTGACCATTCATGTCCATATTGAACTTTTGGACAATGTCAACAAGTTGATCCAATATTGTTTTAGTCTCATTGACCTCAATTTGTAAAGCATCAACAAATATGCTTTTGATGTTTGTGAGTACCTTATTCCTCTTTCTTTCCCTTATGAGATTTTGCTGTGTATCTCTTTTCATCCATAGCTCACCCAAAATTTCCATTTACTCTTTAGAAAGATTAGATTGATCCCAGTTTGGAATGATAATATCTTCATCAAGATCAATCTCACCAGTGTTTATTAACTCTTGTTTTCCCTTCACCTCGGGACTTGGGGAAGGAATAAGTTCCTTGCTTTTACTTTCCTCAACCTTTCTATCAATGTTTAGTCCCACTAGGTCATTACCCTTTACTGCATTAGATGATGGTGTACCAATTGTTGGACTAATGTGAACTAATGAATCAATATTGGTAGTAGAGACATTTACCTTATCCTTCTGTGACTCGGGCAGGCTTGTCTCAGTATTGATTGGAGCCTGTTGCTCAATTTCTTCTTGGTCTGATGGTTCTTTGAAATCTTTTCCTTGCTCAAAGGTATGATGTTCTGATTTGGAGATTGGGGAAATGATGCCATTACCTCAACTGCTATCTATTCAACATCTGACTCTTCAATAGTCTATACCTCAGGTAGAGTATCATCCTCCTGATCTGTACTCGGGATCTCTATTTGATCATCATCAACTTTCTTCTCAAAGATTGTTTTCCACACTAATGTGGCTTGCTTCACTACATCTTCAATGTTCTTTTTCAGAATCTGAAATGTTCTGAATTTGGGTGTATGATTTTTTTCATACTTTCTCAGAGTTTCCTTGATTTCTTTTCCCTTCATAGTAGGCATAACTTGCTTAAGTGTGTCTTCCCTTATATCCTTTTCCATTCCTACTGCATTTGACCAGGGGCAAATATTTCCTTGTATAAATATTCATTCATATAACTCTTTAACTCAGAAGGGTCATATTTCCATTTGGCCATCTCTTCAACAATTGCTTCTTCAATTTGCTTCTTTTCTTCTTTTGATCGAGAAGAGTAGTTAAGTGATTTTACAGAGCTCATTTCTCTACCTTCCATAAGTGCCTTAATCTTCTTCTCAAGTGAAGGTGGAAGTTTCTTGAAAACCACAGTATCATCCTATTTTTCTTCATCATCACTATTTTTACCCAAATTAAGTTTTCTCTTGGACTTTCTCTGTGTGAGAACATGGGTAGGGGCCTTTTTCTGTTTAGGTGTTGTATCCCTCTTCTTCTAAGGAGGTTCAAATTTCGTATCTTCCTCTAATTGGATATCCTTTGTTTCAACATTTTCCTCTTCAGTGGTGGTAGGGGATTCCATGGTCTTGCCATAATTTTTATGTAATTTGTTAAGCCTTTTCTCTCCTCTTTTCAATATCTTAGGGATTTCAATTTCTATACAAATCCTATCTTTTGCTTCCTAATATGTTACAAAGTAAGGTTCCTTTGGATTAACAGGTTCATTAAAAAGATCTTCTATGATGTTCTTAGTATCATCTATATTGACCTCATAGGACAGAGGTTTCACCCATGCAGTCCTAGGTTTCACTGCTTGAATATAGACTTTGTCACAGTCAACTAGGAAACATATATCATCTTTATAGTCCTCAACTAGTTGCTTGGGGATTCTATATCTACTTTGCATTCTTTATTTGAATTTTCCAAAGTACCCATCCATGATACTATCAAAATTATCTCCTAATTCTACTATATAGTCATTGATCTGGTATATGAATGGCATATCCTTCTTCCATATTACTTTACCCTTAGAAGGAAAGAAATTTTCAACATAAAACAATATACAGATCAAGGGTGAGCCAAACTTACAAGAATTAGTCTTTGATACCAAGATGCTCTCCATATTATTTCCCAATTGGATGAGTTTAAGTTTTGCAAGGTCAAATACCAAGTTCTTCTTTATAACTTTGTAGGCTAGGTCAACAACTTCACATAGAAAAATGTTGGGTTAGTTGGGGCTTTATATTTTGTGAGAAATTACATGGATGCCAAAATTTAATTCATTATCAGTTACTCCATTCAGTCTCATTTCTCTGCCATCCCACTCAACAAGAGTCACTTTTCCCAAATCATCCTTGTTTAGGGTTTTGGTGGCCTTAGGTTTTTCAAGCATGGGAAATCCAGTGATACGGTGTATCATTTTCTTTGTAATCTCTACTAGTTTATCCAACCATATTTACATGTTATGAACATGACTGAGAACATACCTAACCCATTTCACCTGGAAGTTCTTTGGCATATGCATGATGTGCGTTAAACCCTTGGTCCCAATGTGTTTGTGCTCGAGTTTCAAATTTTTGTCCTCACATAATGCATCAAATGCTTTGTTCATTTCCACATTTCCAAGGTCCTGTAGCTTGCAGTGATAAAAAAATATGAATTTAATTTACCAATAGTACCCTTGGAGGAATCAAAGAGTTAGCTCCCATCAGGTCTACTTCTTCAGCAATTGCAGGATAAAATTTGAACACGGGAGGATTACAAACTATATTCCTCACCAACATCTCCAAACCCTTTTTCACCTTACTACTGGAAGTGGATGCCATATCTTGTTCAGATGAATTTCTCAAACTTTGCTTTGGAGTACAAGCTTGCTCTGTATCACCAAGTGCTCTGAATGCTTTGTGAATAATGACCTTCTTAACTCTTCATTTATACGCGTTTTAACCGTTAGGTTAAAACATTAAATGCTCCATACAAAGTAGTTAGCATAGCTCGGGCATAACCAAAATTTACTCAGAAGCTCAGGTGTAGCTATTCTTCTCAATTACCAATATGGCCTGACTCAGCTCAGGAAAGCCAGAGTGGCTCGGGTGTAACTTGTAATCTGAATAGGGTAGTACTTATGATATGTCCTATATGCATCAATATGTGGATTTGGACTGCTATCTCATCTGGAACTGGTGTATTACGTCTTGAATTGCACAGTTCCTGTCATCTCTTTGAATTTATTCTATAATAGTAGATCCACCCAATTTTCTATTATGGGTGTTAGTAGATCCTTCATTGTTTTGGTCTGAATTTTCAGAAGACTTTCTTACCCATTGCTTGCTCATATTTGTTCTGATTTCAGAGACTTTATCTTTTCCTTTCTCAAAGCTAGTATCAAACTTTTCTCTGTTCGTACAGTTTATGCTTAGATGTTCGAGTTTCTTGCATACATAGAATCTCTTGGTAGGATCTATTTTTATGAAATGAGTCTTTACACAGTTTGCACCAATGTGCCCATATTCACCACAATGACAACATTTGTACCATGTGTTTTAATCCAAACCAAAAATTGCTTTAGCCAATTGTTCAGTAGGATTCTAGTTCTTTGCTCTGCACTCAGAGGATTTGTGACCTTGTTTGTTACACTTGTGGCATTTCCCTTCAAACTTGGTTTTCTCTTTGCATTCACTTGCTCTATCTCCATGTTTTTTGCAATGGTGAAATTTTCCATTGAATCTCGACTTTCCATTGCTCCAACATTTATTTGATGTGTGTCCTAACTTTCCACAATGATTGCATGAAGGCTTGTTGTTCCTCTTTGCTCCTTGTTGAGAGGTTTCACCTTGTTTAGTATAACCTAATCCAGTCTAACCATGATGTTTGAATTTTTTTGTCTGATCTGTGCTTGTTTGTGAAATAGCCACATTCTCATTTGATTTTTATTCGATATTGAGTTCAGTCTATAGTCTATCATTTTCTGTCCTCAAATTTATAACTTCTTATTTTGCATTATTGAGTTAATTTACCAAATCAGTTTACTGAATAGACAGGTGATGAATTTCATTATCTTTTTCTTCTAGCCTTGTACTCAACAATATTTTGTCTTCTTGCATTGTTTTCTTGTCATCTTCTACTTTGTTCTTCTGTTCTATGACTTCACATATCCTGATGGAATGGATTTGTTGTTCTCTTTTCATTTTTATTATTTCTTCATGTAAATTGAGATTCTTTGCAAGTAGGTCTTCAATGGCTGTATCAACTTCTTCTAAGCTTATGTATTTGCTTATTTCTTCAATACTTTCTTCTATATATTTCTTGTCATTCATCTGTATTTCTTTTTCTTTTCTTCATTTTAGAGAGAGAGAGAGAGAGTTGCTCCTGAAGTTTCTTAACCTGATCCATGGCTACATTAAGATATATCTTCTCATTCTCAATGGCTTTCTCTAGTCTATAGGTTTCCATCCTTTCTGATCTTTTCTCAAGCTGTCAGACTTCTGATAAGAGAACCAAATCTCTGATACCAATTATTGGAAATATATAGTGTGCCCAGTGAGTGAGAGGGGGGGGGGGTGAATTAGGAACCAATAAAACTTAATCCATAATTAACTTGAATGATAACATGCATAGAAATGAAATTAAAGAATACATAACTCATAACACATTATTTCGTTACCTAGAAACCTTCCAAAGAAAGTAAAATTGGGGTGGGGATGATACCCACAAGATTTAGTACTATAGTTTAAATTTTGCCAGTTAAAGCTTACAATGACCACTTTTGATGGTCTGCCCTGTTGGGAGCATACAAAGGACTTATTAGGTCCACCTTGTTAAAGGATTTATTACAATAAAAAATGTAGTGCAACTCTGTTAAGAGATTTAGAGAAAGGACTATTAGTTCTACCTTGTTAAAGGATTTTTCTGATCTACCTATGAGAATGAATCAGTTGTTGATCTACTCTGTGCGATTGTAATTGTTGATAATGATCCTTTGAATGTAACTGATCACCTGATAGTGATAGATAAGTCTATGCTGTCCAAAATTATTTTGAACTTAGTTAATCTATTTTTCACATGTCTTTTGCACATATATTCATCTTACAAAACTTTCTACATACTTGATAAAACAAGTTATCTTACATATATATCATATGCAAATATACAACACTGAAAGTCGACCTGATATTACAAAATAATATAAAACAATATATACTATGTCAGCCTCATAACTGTCACTCAGGTCCACATCTTTACTTGGGTCATACTGTCACTCGGGTCATACTGTCACTTGGGTGATACTGCCCACTCGGGTTGACTCAAAATGTCTTAAGTGTTTTGATACTAATTGAAAATATGTCTTTCCATAAGGTCTACAGAGGTTTAGAGACATGAATTCATTGTTAGTTTCATACATTATATCGCTTAAATCTATGACATGGGCTTTCTCAAGATGTTCCATAGAACTTGGATCAAAATCCTCCTCACTCGCGTCCTCTTGGATTTCTTAAGGATAAAATATCATGGTTTAAACCTAACATTAGATTATTATATCGATGAAGGTACCCATGGTTCACCTAATGAGTTCCATTTGATCCCCCCCTTGAATCTTATTCTTGAGGAATGTTAGGCCCTTGATCAAACCTTGACTATTTAGTTTCACTAGATATAGGAGCATAGGTATGAATCACATCCACTTCCTTGTCATGAAAAGAGGCCTTAGACAATGAATCACATTCATATTTTGCAGAATCATCTTCACTTTCTGAATCTACCGTGTGGATGTTTTCACAAAATTTGTGGGAGTTCTTTTGACCATTTCCTTGCTCATGATATCTTATACTGGATTTTTCCTTGCTAGCCCTCCATGGTGGTTGTATAGGCTCAAAAAATTTTTTTATTCCTTATGTCCAAAGGTCCTCTTCCTTTGTATCCCATTTTTTATATAATTTGGTAACCCTTTCCATAATAATGTGTTTGGATTCTAACATTTTGTCTGTATGAGAACTTGAGGCCTCGTCATCTTTGTAAAGCCACTTCAACACCTCATTGTCCTCTACTTGCATAGATGAGGGGTCACTAGCTCTTACAAAATGTGCATTGTATTTTTCATTTGAATGAGTACTGGATGGCTTTCCATGTGATTTGGGGGAAGTAGGTAAATCAAACAATGAAATAGAGTATTCTCCTACCCCTCTTTGTTTAATTTTTCACTATTTTTCAAATTTTTTCATTAACTTGTCCATAGTTTTATAGTGTGATTCTTGGATTATTTCATTTTACATTATAGATGATTTTGAGTTGTCCTCATTTTGATGTGAAACACTCCCATTAGTATTTGTGGCACCTTCATCTACAAAAATAACTTTCTCTTTACCCTTAGTCAATGTAGATGAGTTAGTTTTGTCGTGGCTTGAGTTGGAAACCAAAGTTGAGCTAGGAACCTTTTCTTAAATTTACTCATTAGAAGAACTTGATGTAGCCCCTTCACTATTGTGTGGAAAAAATGACTCATTTGAAAGTTTGAAAATATTACAATATTGGAAGGCATTTGAGTCTCCACTTATAGTGATTTATTCACCCATGTATGGGAATTTGATACATTGGTGGTAAGTTGAAGGTACCACTTGCATTTCATGAATCCACAACCTCCCTAGAAAGATGTTGTAATTCAATTTCATGTCAAGAACTTGGAAAATAATATCCTTTTTAATTGGGCCCACTTGGAAGGGAAAATTACCATTCCTTTAGAAGATCTTTCTTCATTATCATAGGCCTTAATGGTAATCTTCTTCTTTGGATCAACGACCCCTTTAGAAAACCATAGAGATTTTACTAGACTCAATATAAAAATGTTTAGACCAAATCCGCTATCAATGAGGAATTTTTAACATGATCTTTATGTATCAAAACTTCTATATGCAGTGGGAGGTTTTTGGGATGGTTGGAAAACCTATCATCATGTTCGTAAAAGCATAAACAATGAGGCACAATGAGATGACCAACCATGTTTTTAAATCTATCCACATCCAAGTTATCGTGAATAGTGGTTTCCACAAGAGATTTTTTTTGGAAATTTGGTTAAGTAGGATATCATGATGTTTCCATTATGGCAACATCTACTCAGTATGGAGACAACATTACTTGGAGATACAGTTTTGTATGTTAGTTTTGTAAAATTGTCTAAGTATAACAATCTGAAGAGAGACTATTTTGGTTAGAAAAGTTCACAGAAGTAATTCTAGAAAATGTGAGATTAAGTACAACATATATGAAGTATATTGAAGCTACATATAGGAGAGCTTGTTGTATGGACAATACAAATAAAGCTATGATTGATTTACTAGAGACAGTGCAAGCCGATAGAATAGAGAAGTGACAAGTATTTGGTAAATTTAGGTTAAGAGATTAGTTTGTTTTCAAAATAATGACTTAACTAGTTAGGGATGACATCCTATATGTTAACCCTCAGTCAGAAAGGAATGATATTATGTTTTGAAATATGTAAGCTAACTTAAGTATTCTATGTTGAATAAAGGAAAGTAAATGTGAAGTTTATTTTGTAAAAAGACTTGAATGGTAATTGATGATACCATGAGAAGTATTTATGTGATATGTGAAGTCTGATTTTAGATCAGATCAGTGCAAGTTTTGTGAAGAGCTTAACAGACATATCAGAATATTGAAGATATTCAACAAGCAACAAAAGTTTTGTAAGCCATCTTTTGAATTAAGGACTATCATTGTATATTGCATGTTTGGGAAGTAGGCTCACCTTGCATAGAGTCTTATTTTGTAATACCAACTCCTAATAGAGTTGAGTCTTCTAACAAGGCCTAGTCCTCTAACAAGGACAGTGATCACTACAATTGTAATAAACTCCTAACAGGGTCAATATCTTTTGCGAGATACTTTATTAGTAGATCATCTTGTGGGTACCATCCCCACCAAGGTTTTCCCTTAGCCAGGGTTTCCTTGATAATAATTATGGTTTCGTGAGTTCATTTTTGTTATGGTTTTGTTTACTATTCAGTATATTCAGTTTAGTTTCATATGCAACTTTGAAGTTAATTAATTATATCCATATTTGGGCGAACGTTTGTGAAATATTGATTCACCCCCCAGTATTTCCTATTTCTAACAATTGGTATTAGAGCACAGTTATTCAGAGAAGGTTTAAAAACTTAAGTAAGATTTCTATGGATATGGATTATTTGTAGAAAAACCTAGAATAATCCCTTGAGCATATTGAAATTATTACTCAAGAAAGCTATGGTTTGAAGAATAAGTATGAAAGTGCAAAGAACTACATTGAGAAACTAAAAGACATAATAGAAGACCTTAAATCAAAGAAAGAACCTAAAAAAAGAAATGAAGTGTCTAGATTAAAGAATGAAAATGAAATTTTGAAGCATGAACTAAAGATTGTGTAACTAAAGATAAGTTTGAAAGATGACTACATCAAAATTGAATCAGATTTGAAAACAGAAAATGCAGATTTGAGATCTAACATTACTAAAGTAACATCTGAGCTTGAATCTACAAAGTCACAGTATGCTGAACTTGAGAAATATAAAAATATTGTGAAAGGAAAACTAACCTAGTCTAAACTACACCTTGATAAATTGTATTCCATCAGTGAATTGATTGATGAACAGGTTTTTGAATTTCAGAAACCTACTAATGAAAAAACTGGACTTGGATATCTTGAAGAAAAGTTTTCAAAGAAAGTTGAAGAATGCAAAGAACCAGAGTCTACAATTCAACAACCTAAGAACAAAGAAAAAGAAGAAATGAATAAATTTGATTCTAACCAATTTGAAGATGTACCGAAGCAAACTGAATCACCTAAAGCAGTGCAAATTGAATTCAAAGGTAGATGTTATGCATGCAATACATTTGGACATATGAAAAGAGATTGTACAAGTAAGCAATTCAAATCTATTACTGGTTATTGTTATACTTGCCATGGTTTTGGTCATAGAGATATTGATTGTGAGAAACCTAAATATAATAATAGTAATGAAAATAGTAGAATTTTTAGAGGTACTAACCCTGCAAATAAGAGACCTATTGGAGGAAAAAACAATATAAGGAATGAAGTTGTATGCTTCAAGTGCAACAACTTTGGACATATTGATAGAGATTGCAAATCACAGTTTAATCAATCAGGACCGAGATATGGAAACAATGTTATGGTTTGTCAGATTTGTAAAAAACATGGGACATACAACAAGATATTACAGAATGAATAATATGAGGAATCTTAACCCTAGAAGAAATATGAATTACACTAGAAGGAATGTGGATAACAATGACAGTTAGAAAGGAAATAACAGTAACATAAAAGAAGTTATATTTTTCAAAGATAAAGATCCAACAAGTTTACCCATCAGTTTGGAAAGTCAGAAAAGTGAAGCACTTGAGAAAAAATTGAAGTTTATTATTGTTTATGATTGATACAAAAAATTTAACATTTACAATTAGGTTATTTCCCTTTTAGGGATAACCTTGGCTTCACATGGATATACACAATTAGCCCAATCTTGTTTCCCCAATTTTAAACCCATGGTTGTTCCTCCTGCACACTAGAATAGAGTATCAGTAGTCCAAGAATGAAAAACACATATTCATGATAATTACTTTATAATATATTCCTTTAACCAAAGATTATACATTTCTATAAGAAATGGAAATGCTTATCTACCAATATGAACATTTGCAGAATTAAACCAAATCTCTCATTTACATGTCAGAAGGTCATAATGCTATATCAAACAAAATGAAAACAATTAAATCATGTCAACAAGATCTGAGAATCATATATGTAAATAGATCTAAGCATCCTCAAAATAGAGTCATTGCAAGAATCTATACTGTAGAAGGTCCAAAATGAAATGTATCAAAACAATCATATCTTCCAAATAAATGTGATATAATAGTGTCAGCTTTGAAATGGATACTCAGGGTAGGACCTCATATCCTCCCCCTCTAGGCATGAACTTCCTCCTAGAGTTAATCAGAAAGGTGTGGGTACTGTTGGAAATATAGATGGAGTAACTGAGAGGGGAGGGGTGAATCAGTTACCACAAAAATAAATCCACAAGTCCCTTAGATGTCTTAAATATATACTGCTGTTACTCGGTAGATTAACTTATTATTG
>MU224821.1:972108-983211 GCA_018584345.1 Thuja plicata
ATATATATATATATATATATATATATATATATATATATCTTTCTTATTACCAAGTTGGCTCACTTAAACAATATTACACAGTCGGCTCTCAATACAAAATAGAATTAATAGTGCAAAGTGAAAATATAAAGTTGGCGCTCTTACATAACCAAAATATAGATTATCCACAATCATAATCCAACCTATCTTGCTAGGAGTCCACAACATACTCCCCAAATCATCGCTATTATCCAACTGCTTTATTTCAATGTTCTATTGTTGTCGCCTATCTTCAAATCTCTCTAAATATATGTAATCATCACCAAAATCAAATTGATCTTAGATGCAGGCCATACATACTCCATAGTATCTTCCTTTAAGTTTGCACATCATAAATCATCGATCTCGATCTTTGATACCCAAAATAAATATGTATTTATGCTTCTGTACTTAGTCAATTCCAGAACTGAATCACCAAATATTATCTTCAATTTAATTGATCAATATGCCATATGTGTTTCTAGAAATGACAACCAAAAAGTGATGTAAACATACAAAAATGATCACTTTCCAACAATCTCTGCCTTTGTCATTGATGACAACACTTAACAAAAATGACTAAGTGTTCCAACACAAAAATTGTCCCTCCTCTCTTCCTCTTCTATTTTGCTTCTCTCTTCTCCCTTATTCATTTTTTTCTCTCTTCTCCCCCTTTGAAAACAATGACAAAGGTGCATAAAAAGTAATACAACTAGTGATTTCTCACCATTTTCAGAATATCTTGAAAATAATCTTCCAAGATCTTCACTTCTGGGCTCCATGATTCAACCAGTAGCTGACTAACATGAATTAGTCCATTAAGTGCATATGATTATGTATCTACTTCTTTCAACTTTATGGGCATAGAATTTTTCAATGACTTTGTTGTCTTCTCCATATCTACTAAATGCACTTAAAGAATTGATAGTTTAGGAGTGATTAAACTCTTCAACAAACCAAATCTCGACATGACTCTCCCTTTCTCTATATCCAATACATTTATCTTATCCAAAATCCTTTTTACCTCTCTCTCCATTTCCATTACCAATTGTGAGGAGGTCTCACAAATATCCATCATACTATTCAAGGTTTCCCTGTCCTTATCAATAATGTCTTCAATGTTCTGAACATGTCTGATTGGATTCATGCAATAACTGAATAGTATCCTTCCATGTGAAAAACAAATCTTAGCTTTTACTGTAACAAATTTTAGAATGCCCAAGTCCCATGAAAAATATTGGCAAAATTTCATCAGCTTATTCTCCAAGTAGCTCTTCTCTACCTTTTCTTATGCGATCTTCACTAGGGTCTCATAGTGACCATCAAAATTGTCAAGTGCTAACTTCAAGTTTTCTACATCATCTCTTCTTTGGAAAACAATAGGTACTGGAAGCAATTTGTTCACAGTATTGATTGCTCTATACATTACCTTAGTTTTCTTTTAAATTTTCTGCTCAGATCTCTCCTTTTCTTTAGTGAGTGCAGTGAAGGCTAGACTTGCCAACTCATCCTCATCTTTGTGATCAACATCCACATCAATAGGTTTGTCTTTACTTTCCAACAATAAGATAGAAGATGTGTCAATTTCAGTTTTGACTTCAACTCTTTATTCTTCTTCTTCTTTCTGCTCCATTTCTTTATGTTCTTCCTCTCTCTGTTCTTCATCCTCATCTACTGTACTGTCAAGGTTTCCTTCAAATGGATCCTTGTCATCATGTGAAGTGTCAAGAGTCACAGGCACACCGAAAACATAGAAATCTAGTTGCATATCATCTTCGCTCTTCTCAACACTTACCTCAGCTATTTTGGAACTCTCTCCCATTCCTAAAGGTGTAGGCATTGTAGTTTTAGGACGTGGAGTCTTCTCAGGAATAGTAGCCATTAGTATTTGATCCAATTCTCTTTGAGTCTCTTTAGTAACTTCTTCATATTTTCTTGCCATGATTTTCACTAGCCTTGCCTTGGTCCTCAGTAAATGTTTCAGTTCACCAATCTATCCCTCTCTTGCATATAAATTATAGGTAACATGTTACCAATTTCTTGATTCCTAATAGCCCCGTATTCAATATGTGCTATCTTTTTTCTTATTTCCAGTCTCCCATACAACTCTTCAGCTACACTGCCCTCTATCTCTAAATGACTTTTCTTGAAAAGAAGTAAGTGATTTACTACAATATCTTCAATCATAAGTTTATCAGTTTCCTCATACCTATTTTAGTACTTGTTTATTGAAACTATCTTCTCTTGCTCAATATTTCTCTTCTCAATCATCTTCAATTCTGGTTTCCATACTTGTCTGTCACTTTTAGATTTCTTGTCTTCTCCCTCAGTCCTCTATTCTTTAGGTGGTGAATCTTGTTTGGTGGATCTAGTGTTAATTCAAGGAAATATATTTAATTCTTGCGAGGTCTTTAGTGGTGATGAAGGGGTGGCTACATCAATAACTATAGAAGGTGGAGTAGCTACCATCATAACTTCAGGATGTGGAAGGGCTGCAATAGAAATACTTTCCAATCCAGATGAATGTTATGCTAACTTCTTCTTTACTTCCTTCAACTCTTCCTTTGTCAATCCTGCCTTAATACTATATTCATGAATAATGTTGTCTACTTTCCTTTTCCTCAAGCCCGTGGTCTGCTCCTCTCTTACTTTAGCTGATTTTTCTTCATAAGTTCCCCATCTCTCCTTAGATGTATCTACTTCAGATGCCAAAACATGTTTGATCTACATAGTTAAGACTTTTGAACTAACCTTTGTGTGTGTGAAATAGTGGACCTGTTATCTACAACATGACACTTCAATAGATTATTATATTAGTAGAAAATCATAAAAAGAAAGGGTTTGAAGCTAAATACTGAAACCGATCTATTGTTTCCTATCTAGGAGGAGTTTGAAGTATGTCATAATCATGCCCTCATATTATGCAAAAATCAGTGACATATACAACCTAAGAATGGAAGATTTGAATAAAAAGCAATCTAAATACTCACTAAGCATGCATATTAGCTCTAAAAATGAAGATAATAACAATGCATGATATCAAAACTACAATGCAATATGAATTTACAATTAATCTAAACAACATAAAAATGCATTCAAATCTAAAATTAAGGGCCATTTGAGCTCAAAAACTCATTCTATTTATAGAAGAAAATGAGGAGAGATAGGGGGACATGGGTCATTAATGGAGGTGTAAAAACCATTAATGAGGTGTAAGAGACATAAATGCCAAAGGCATTATTGAGGCATGGCCGAAGGCATATGAATTAAATGCAAGAATTTAAGAGGCATAGTGAGGGTTTAAGAAGCATGGGTGAGGGTTTAGATTCAAGATTGAGAAAGTTGACTTTCTCAAGTGGGTTGGATTCCTAATCACAAATTTAGGAATGTGACATCATTAGGAAGTGGGTTAGGATAGGATTAAGATTAGGATTAGACTTAGCATGGGGGGAATAGGTTGGGATGAGTTTGATGAGGTAGGTTAGGTTAGGGTTAAGGGGAATATTAATGAAATGAATTATAATTAATATATTCACTCAAAAATAGGAAAATTAATTCTTTAAGCCTTTTATTGCTTTAGATAATTAATTAGGACTATAGCCAATTAATTACATTAATTTAGGCTAGAAGATAGACTTTTGAAAGTGTTTAGATATAATTAGGATTTATTTAATTCCTTTTAAATTAATTACCTTAGCCATTTTTTATTTGAATTGATTTGAATTAAATTGATTTGATTTGATTGGCTAAGGTGATTAATAAAATTTAGTGATTAAATCTGATTTAAATGAATTATGCCAATCAATTGAAGAGTTGTCTTGATATAATTGGGAGTATGATCACACTTAGGGAAGATAGGGTCTATTGTCAGACTAGACCAAATCCAAGTGGTTACATTTTCCCCTCTTTGAATTGATGCGCAAGTAGCACATTGATTCAAAGAAAGTTTTTTGATGTTTGACTTCAGAAAATTTGAGGATTTCACTCATGATCAAACAAAATAATTGATGAGATCAATCTTGCACTTGATTGAACTAAACTAATAGAATTGAATTTGAACTTGGTTGTCATAAAAAGTTCGACAAGCACAGATCTTAAAAGATACCAATTCTGAACTTGGTTGTCGTCCAAAGATTGATAATATTGATTCTCAACTTGATTGTCATCCAAAAGTCAGTATGAAGCTGCTAGGAGCTTAATAAGAATCTAAGAAAAAAAAGTAGACATATGATATCTAGCTTGTGAGAACCAAAGCCTTGGATCCAATAGTTCCAACTTAGTCAAGGATCTGTCATTCTTTTTAGTTTTTTGATAACGAAGTCATTTTTAATGTTTTTTTGAGCATTAATTTGATTAAATATAGTGTGATCATGCCCCCTCGGGAACAAAATTGAAAGAAAGAATAAAAATCCCTTTGTTGAAATGATGTATCACTTGCATGGAGAAGTTAGATTAAGAAAGAATGGATTAGAATAAGTGAAGAAACGGGGGTGTGTTAAGAGTAAACACACGGGTACCAAGTCAAGTACGTGAAAATGTGAGTTCGGTTTCATTCCTAATTGATCAAAGATTTATGGAATCATGGATATCAATAATATAGATGATGTAATTAAATTGGAGTTAGAAGAAAAATTGAAATCATTTTGATCTCAAACTCCTTATGCTTTTGTTTCTTTCTTAGTAAAAATGAATCATGCAATTTCTAAATGCATCTACATGTAGACTCTTAGGACTTGTCACTGATTTAAAAATATTGTAACATTTTTATCATCATTGGGAACTTTTGGGAATGGATACCACCTGATAGTACAACCATAACTAATACCCACTGATATTATGAAAGTATGAATACTATTTTTATTGGATGAAATGTCAGAAATAGACTTAGGCATCAAGGCATAAAAGCCAGGATAACAAGCTAGTCACCTTCCTTTTACTATATCAAAATCTGTGTAAGGTAAGATAATGGACCCAAAATGACCTTGAAAATTCATATCCTTAGGTACATTATGCTTCATATACCTTAGTGAGAATCTAAGTTTAGAAAAAAAACAAGTAAATTTTTTCAACCTCACCATAGTTTAAACATAACAATGATCAAGATATATGTGGCTATCCACTCATGTTGGTAGCTCCTACCATAAACATTCAAGTTAGGTGAAATTTATAGGATCATTTGGAACAATCACCATACGCAAAAAACTAAGAAAATGTTATGCCCCTATCCTTGCAACTCTTTGTCTTTGCGCAGACGTCATGGAGTAACTCAAAAGACATAACAACCATCAATTGAGAATCAATCAAAGAAAACTCATAACTGCTTAGATGCCCCTAGTTAAAACATCACCAGGGCATAAAAGAATTATAATCAAACCAAGATCAAACTATGTTTAAATAGTAGTTGAGAAATACTATTGATTCATTTGTCAAGTGTAGTAGAGATTCATCAATCAAATGTGGAATTTAAGCAATATGGCTCCCATGTTTGTGTATGTTTCCTGTTTACAATCCAATGTAGGTCTTAGGAACATCGTTAATGTTAGTGCAATGTTTGTGTCATCCTTGTTTCATGAAAGTGACAATTTGGTGTAAGCATAGAGAAGCATTGTGTCACAAGACAAACCATCCTAGGATGACCTAGTAGATGCTACCTAACACGCTAGCAAAGATGCCCCTAGTGCAAAGTGATTTGTTCCCTAAGATAGAAATGCAGATAAATCACAAGCAAGGATAAGATTTTTGTAAGGAAACAAAGTCAACTCTTAGAACAGGTGTAATTGTGAATGCCTAGTGTCAGCAATGTATTGATAGATAGAGCGCAAAATACAAGTGATGCCTGATTGCCAGGTTTTCATGACCTGGCAAAAATTTGATTCTTTTTTCTACCAAGATGCCTATTTTACGAGGTTTTCATCAAGGTACTTTTTCTCTTTTTTAATTTTTTTGCTATTTTTTTTTTTTTGAATATTTTTATAGTATCAAGGTGCTTGTTTGCCAAGTTTTCACTAAGGATACCTTTTCTTCAGGAATTTTTCCACTATTTTGGATTTCTTCAAGACCAATTTTTTTATGTTTTTGGTATATTCTGAGGTTTTTACTGTATAGGTTCTGGTAGCCCGACATCAAGCGTAGAACCACTTCAAATGTAGAGTGTTGATAGGGTCTAGAAGAACATCTCCCTTAGGTGTAGCTAGCTGATAAGCTCCAGTATCAAAAGCAGTAGTGATGACATAAGGTCCCAACTAGTTAGGTTCAAACTTTCCTTTTTTCTCTCGATTAGGCTGGTTCTTAGGATTCTCCTTTAGGACAAGATCCCCCACTTGAAGTTGTTGTGGTTCAACCTTTATATTGTACCCTTTGGAAATTCATGCTTGGTACACTTTTAGGTGATCGAATGCCTATTTCCTGTGATCATCAAGTAATTCTAGTGCATTCACCCTATCCATGTGGTATTTTTCATTAGTAACAAGACCTTGTAAAGATACCCACAAAGATGGTATTTCAACCTCAATAGGTTTTACTGCTTCAGCCCCATAGAACAAGGCAAATGGCGTGGCTCCTATTGGTGTTTTGATGCTTTTTATGTAGGCCCATAGTGTCAGATTTAGTTGTAAATGCTAGTCCCTACCAAAATTACTCACAGTTCAGTGTAGGATCTTGAGAATATTGTTATTAGATGCCTCAGCCTGTACATTACCTTGAGGATAATAGATTGAGGAGCAATGTTGAGTGATGTGGAACTATTTGCAAAGGTCATCAATGTCTTGGTTTTTAAATTAACCCCCATTGTCTGTTACAATTGATGAGGGTATCCAATATCTATAGATAATTTATTTCAATATGAACATAGTGTTAGGATTAGGATCACTGAGAGGGGGGGGGGTGAATCAGTGATCTATCAATTAATACTTTTTCTTATTATCTGAATCTTTACTTAAATGCTTATGTACTAAACTTGAATATCAATGCAATTAAGATAAATATACACAACACATAACACCATATATGATTATGGGGAAACCTAATGTAGGTGAAAACCCTGGTGGGAATTAGTACCCACAAATATTCTGTACTAGTGTCTTATGATCCTTGTTAGAAGATCCTTAACCATGTTAGGAGTTGTCTTTACAATACATGAAGTACAGTGACTTTCTTAAGGGTCACACCCTATTAGGAGTCTTTTACAATAACCCTATTAGGGGTGGTGGACTCACTATCTAAGGACTCACTGTCCAAGAGAACACTACTCAAGTGGTGAAGGCTACAACCTTCTGGATCTTTGATACAGACTATATCTGCAAGGTGAACTGTTGTTGTGACACTGCTTGTCTGATCAGTTCCTTTTGTGAGCTGATGCTTTAACCTCTTTTAAAGAACTAAAATAATCTTATCTTCACTCTGAAATATTCTACTTCAATATCTATATCATCAACATTTGATAGATATATCTTTGTTGCTTTTACACTCTGCTCTTCTTTTCTTATCTCTGGCTTCCGCAACTTTTCCTATCACAAATGACCTTCTATAAGTACTTCCTCAAAGGACATGAACATGTAAGCTTTAGGAAACCTTTTACCATGTGTCTTGATCACTTACATAACCATGCAACCCTTCATTAAGTCATCTTAACATTAATTATAACTGCTTTACTCAAACCGAATAGACACGTCTTTTCACACAGTCTGCTTCACAAAAATAGCTCTAACTAATTATCCTAGATGAATCAAGTCATGTGATTTTAACCATAGATTTTTAGGTTACTAAAAATTAATAATATAAAGGTGCAAGTCTTGAGGATGAGTGCAACTTCCATGCCAAAACAATCTCTATCGGCTAGTTCCATGATCTCTGTCCTGTTCTAACATTCACTGGCTGTACCTCTTCAACTGGATGTATCTTCTTCATAATTGCAAATTTGATCATTCTCTCTTAGAATTATCTTTTAAAAATACTCATAATCCTATATTCAAAGGCACATATCATTTGGATAACATATGAACACACACTAATCAAAACTATAACAGTCTGTTCCTTGCTCTGTCCTGTTTTCTGTACTTAGCCAATTTCTGATCTTCTGATAATGTGTACTGACTCCAAAAATTCATATGAATTTTTTTCCATAATTAAAACACTAAATAGAGTCATATACTCTAGCATAGTTAACTTTTCAACAATCTCCCCCTTTGTCATTAATGGCAACAAAGGAATATGGTGAAGTTACTATCTGTACTTTTATATAAAAACTCTCTATCTTATATCTCCCTTAAATCATATACTAGACTCCATATTATTCATGATCTACTCCCCCTTTGACATTAATGACAAAGGTTCTCAAAAACACTTCTATGTACTTACTCCGCATACATATCTGGATATGCAATCTGCAACTTCTGGATCTCTTTCTCCCAAAATGCAATCAGTGAATTAACAATCTGTAGATGGGTGCATAATGCATATTGTAGTTTCTCCATCTTCTCCAAGTCTATGCTAGGAACTTGATCATATGATAGACTTCATATTATATACATTACTTTAATCACCCTTTGATATTAACTTCTCTGCCTTCTTAATCTTATCAATCTGCCCCTTATATACACATATTGATATTGGTGGAGGGATCTTCCATAGATTTCCTTATCTTCTCTATCATAGCCTCTACCTCCTAGATCTTATTTGTAATTATGGGCACTTAAATTTCCTGATTCATATAGTCAGCAATAATCTTTCTACCTTTTTCTGCAAACTCTTTCAAGGATTCTTGACCAACTTTGAGTGAACTAAAATCAAGTGTAAATTTGCTAACCAATTCACTGAGTCTTTTCTTCATATACTTCTCTTCTACAATATCTTATCTATCTTTCATGAATCCTTCAGATTATATACTCCCCCTTACTTATTTACTCCCCATGAGTCTAAGTCTGTTATGGGTGTCAAACTTTACAATAATGATGATGAATTGTCTATCACTTTAGTCTTCTCTTTTTCTGCTTCCTTTTCTGTGATATCTTAAATCAATATATCTTCTTGCTGATATAAAGACTCTCAGCCTCTTGAGTACTCACAAATGTTTCTTCAAACTTGTCTAGATCAATATCCATTGCTTTCCATTGATTTATCAACCACGAATGTATCCTCCATGTCCTTGGCCATGGGTGCAGAATCCTGTGTACCTGTCATAATAGTTTTATCTACTTCTTCGCATGACATTTCAAATTTGTATCTTCAATCAATTTTGCTCTTATGTGAACTCTCTTTTGTTGTATTCACACTTAGATGATCAATAATAAGTATGTGCTTCCAAGGATAACATCAAGTCGGCTCCAAAACAAAATCTCCAATGACTATACTTATATATGTGCTTCCAAGGATAACACCAGGTCAGCTCCAAAACAAAATCTCCAATGGCTATACTGATACTCTTACATAGAACACTGCTCAACAAGATTTTGACCCATTCCACTTCATGAAATTCACTCGCTGAAGCATACTGATAAATCACTTCTGAGATGTTTCAAATATTTTCTTGATATCAATCTCTACTGAAGAATGTAATTGTGATGCTTTGCTACTTGACTGCAAGTTCTCCTTTGATTATCCAGTCACTTACTCGATTTTTAAGTAATTTTTCAACTAATTTCTGAAATGATGTGTCTGCGCTTGGGCTTCGTTTCAAACTTGAATTACTTTGCTTAAAAAATAACAATTATCAATCTCCTTTCTTTGCTAATGAGAACAATTGTAATGCATTAATAATGCAAATGCTAGGGCTTCTATGATCTCCAATCATTTATTTTGACTGCAAGTGAGGACTTGGTGATTTCAAAGTAGATTTCTGCCATTAATACTTCCCGCGTAGACACAGAAAGAAACTGTAACTTCTATTCTTGATCCTAAAAACAACTTAGATAATGTTCTCTTGCATCATAATGTCACCAAACAATTGTAATCTAAGGCGTATAATCAGATGGTGAGTATACCAGCCACGTAGGGGTTCAGAGCTAGAATAGCTCCCCCTAAGACCATGATGGTCAACTATTTAGAAGTAGAAGGTGTGTCCACTGAGGATGCATCTGCTACCTTGTTCTCTTCATTGTCCTTTACTTTGACCCATATTTTATCTGATTTAGCTTTAGCTTTCACAAACTTAACTTCTCTTGATTCTTCAAACAAAGACTTCTTATGGTTCTCTTGTCCTTTTGTTCTTGATCTGCAAGACCTTGAGATGTGTCTAGCCTTTCCACATGAATTACAAATGATAGGAGGTCTGATGTTGTTATTCATCATGTTTCATTGCTTGGCTGTGTGTCCATTGTAATTACATATCTGACATGTAATGTTTTGAGGGCTTCTAACATTTTGCTGAGGATAACTTCTTTGTCTTTGCTGATTCTGATTTCTTTGATTATTCTGATTCTTGTTCTTCTGACTTTTTTTACAATTCATAGCTCTATGACTAAATTTATGGCATGAATAATAGTAACCATTGAAGGGTCTTACCTCTTTACAATTCCTTGCAATATGTCCATGCTTGTTACAGGCATAACAAGTACGGTCAACTAGATTGCATTCATCCTTAGGTGGTTCAATATTGTCTTCAGTCTGATTTCCAATCTCCTTAGTATCTGTGATGTCCTTTGGTTCTTTCATTCTTGCTTGTATGTTATCAATCTTATTTTGTGCTTCATTGTATCCTATACTACTAGTATCTCCTTTAACCTTTTGGGCATACAAATGTGACTCTATCAGATCCTTGCTTGTGTGTAATTTGTCAATATGATTCTTTGCTGCAATCAATCCAGATTGTATCTTTTCTTTGTTGTTTCTTAGCTTCAAGATTTCCATTTTTTCTTGTCTCAGTTCTTCATCTAACTTCTTGTTTGCTTTGACTTGATCATCATAGGCGTCTTGATTGTTACATAGCTTTTCATCCAATTCTTCAATCTGATCCTTCAGAGACCAATTTTCTTCATTCAACTTTTTGACTACTTCCCCCAAATCATTTGAAGAACAATTCCTTAATTCTTTTTTCAGTTTCTTGATAAGTATTTGCATGCCTTCAACTTTTAGTTTTAGATCTTCATTTTC
>MU224821.1:1004817-1041716 GCA_018584345.1 Thuja plicata
ATTTTGATAAATCAGTTAACTGGATTTGATGATGTCATATGCATTTTTAATAAATTAATTCATTTTGGATGCACATTTATGTTTTTATAATTAATTTAATTCCTTTTTTATTTAATTGACAATTTTGTAATTTTTATTTAATTAATATGTCATAATATCAATTAAATAGTTAACATAATGTTTATTTGCCAATGTATTATGATTTCAGGAATTAATTAATTAATCAAGTAAGATGATTGATCAGGACCTAGGGTTTAGGTCAGATTAGTTCAAATTTGATAATTGCCTGTTTGATTTAGGACTTAAGTATAATCAAGATTAGGGTTTCTTTATTAATTGCTGAGATTGGGGGTCTAGGGTTTATGTGACCATTTTTAGGTGATTACATCACTAATATTGTGTCATTCTTCCATGTCATCAATTACTAACAATTCTACTCTCTCTATCAAATCAATCAGTTTCCAAATCATTTCTGATCAACCCTAAACCAATCCTATTTGATCCTAAACTGATTCTATTCGGTCCTAAACCATTCCAAACCTTCCTAAATCAGTTCAAACCTATCCTATTCTATTCCTAATCACTCGCAAAATTGTCTGGGGCATTGTCTAAGATCACCGATGCCTAATCAACCCAATTTCAAACCAATCGATCAAACCCTAATTCAATTCAATCAATCTTGTCATCATTTCAGGAGCATTGTCCAAGATCATCGATGCTTCATATCCTTTCAATCAACCATTTGATAACACTGTCAAAGATCATTGGTGTTATCGCTATCAATCTATCAATATCAATTCAATAGTGTTGTTCATTATTGTCAATACTATTTCTGATTATCATTTTGGCAACATTGTCAAAGATCATCGATGTTTCCCCATTTCAATTTCAATCTGACGATGCCATCAAAGTTCATTGGAGCTTTTCAAATCATTTCCAATCATCATTATCTGGGCGCATTGTCAAAGCTCATCGATTCCTCATGATTTTCTAAACTATTCCAGAACCCTCGGAATTAACCCTAATCTTTATCAATATTATCAAAATTCTTCAAATTCAACATCAACACCTTCAATTTCATCTATTCTCTACTAGTTTCCCCCTTTGGATGAATAACCCATAATTTATCCTAAGTCCTAATTGAATAAATAAACAAACTTTATTTATTCTCTATTTCCCTAAGTCTCCAATAATTAATTAATTTTTATTAATTAATTAGCTAATTTCAAATTTATGAGATTTCTTATAATTTCATAAATCTAATTTCATTTTGAGGAGTATTTGAGAATATGGGATTATTGATTTGATTGATGATTCATAATCTCACCTACATATCATATCCCTTAAATAAGGATTCTCATCCCTATTAAGGTGCTTCACAAATATTCTCAAATATTTGCAAGATCTCCTCAACATCTCTCCTCCATATCATGCTTCCAAACATCCTACCAACCAAAATCTTGGTTGGTGCATTGATTTTATGCAATATCACCTAAATGTGTCTCATTTTCTATAAATTGAGGACATTTCTCTCATTCAAGGTTAGACCACTATCTTCTAGTATTCTCATTGTGAATTTATGCTTTCAAGAGTCTTTGTGCAATCTTGTTATTGTCAAAGAGCAAACATTAATCTGATTATGGAGAAGAAAGAAGGACATGGGAGCTTCATTTAAAGGGGGTTCTTAGAGTTTTATGCTTTATGTTTATGAATCCTTGTGTTAAATGAATTTCATGGTAGATTAGATAGGTTAGCATGTTATTTAGGGTTTGTGGTCCCCTAGATATGCTAAATAGACCTTTTTCTAGTCTTACAGAAACATCTGAAGAGATTGCAAGCAGTTCATACCAAACTCAGTTATAGAGCATAGAAAAGAAGAGAGTGGATATAGTAATAAAAGAAAATTTGAAAGGAAACATGGATGACAGAAGATGAGAATAATTTATCAAAGTAGACAACATCTATTAGAATGAATTTAGAATAACTAAGAGGGGGGGTGAATCAGCTATCCACAGGTCTAGATGTGCCCATTAAAACTTTATACCAAATTAAACAACTCAGATCTTCTTAGCAGTTATAGCATAAGTCAACAATATAATTATGCAGTTTACTTTTCAAATGAAATAAGCTTGTAGAAACTTAACTGTAAAACACATTATAAACATTCACACAATTTGACACCAGTATTTAACATGGAAACCCAATTTGGGAAAAACCACCAATAACATGCTATCAATTTTTCACTCTTCTGAAGTGATGCTCTATTAAGATCCAACCCTATTAAAGGTTACAAAACACATTGCTAAATGTGACCTAGTTAAAGGATTTAATCACCCTGTTAGGAGTGGCCTTGTTAGAGGACTTAGAAAACTCTAATCTGAATGTCACCTTGCTCAAAGGATTTATACAATGACTGTTAGGTCAACCTAGTTAAAGGATTTCAACTGATACAATGGTTAGAAAGTAATCAGTAGGTTTGATTAGATTCATACAACTTACTTTGCAATCCAGATCCAATTCATCTCTAATGCTAATTCACTGAGTGGCCTCCATTCTCATAACAAACTCTAGATCTTCTTGGGAATTCATCAAGCAATCTCTCTATGCTTCTCTACTCAGCCTTCTTTCCTTAGATCTTGCCAATCAGTCAATTAACCATGTAATCCTCTTTCATACTCTGCATACACATCTTTCTTCACTAATTCCATGAATAACCCCTTGAGGTTATCATATGCCTCTCCATCTAGGTCAGATACATCTTTTTCTAGTTAATCAAGATCATAGATATTAGGTTAGGTCAGATACAACAGATCTTTCCATCATTTCATTTAATTTATTTCTCCAATACAATCACCAATTAAAGCTTTGATCCATGCATTAATTATAGTTATCCATATATTTACATAGTGTAGATCAAATGTGCTTATCCTTATTTAACTTTACATATCCCAATAAAATCAACTATGTCAGCTAGAGATCTTAAATCTCATCAATCATCAAAATATTGTTGCTCGGCCAACACTGTGTTCCTTGACAATTTACTGATGCTCGGCACATACATTGAAATATGCTTGGCACACACTAGTGCTTGACCAAGACAAAACTTGCTTGGCATAAACTATTCTCAATAAACTATCAGTGAAAGATAAACAACATATCACTTTGCCAATGTGCCAACTGATAAAGTACCCTTTGTAATTCCTCATAACTCAACCATTCTTCTTGGTCTTCTTGTTAAATATCCTCCATCAATCAATAGATATGGTACTCAAACAGATAGAAATAGTCTCACCAGTTAAGGTTTGACATCAATGACAAAACAATAATTATTTCAATTGTAGCTTTCGAAACAATATTTCCAACAATCTCCCTCTTTGGCATTGATGGCAACACAAAATAATAAAACAATAATATTACAAGCATAGTTACGATACAATCTGAAAAGTATGCATGTGTTCCTTGGTATGAACAAATCTTCATTAATGTCTTTAGCTTCATTCTGATTCTCATCTTGTAAAAATTTTCTCCCTCTGTGTCTCTGATCACACTGATGTTTTTCTGTTTCTGTTCATCAATCTCTATTCCTCTAAGTAGTAAACTCTCCCTATATCTTTCTCAATATAATTCTCCCTCTTTCAGTAAAATTCTCCCTCTTTGACAAAAATGCCAAAGACATTGACATTTTCATCATGTGATTTCTTCTGTTCTAAACTCTGTATCATGCTATTCCTATCATCTTTCTTATGACTGATTTTATTTTTTTGTCCTTGTTAGTCTTTCACAACTTTAGGTAGCATCCTAAAGTGTGACTTTCTATGCATCAATGTGAAAAAATATTCTGAATATAATATTTGATGCAAACAGTACCATTCTGAACTAATTAGCCTCAGTTAGGGGAGTCACCCCTAATTTACCTCATAGATACTCATGAACATCCTTGGATAGTGCCTTGGTAAATATGTCTGCTAACTGTTCCTTAGTGTTCACATATTCAAGTCTCACTTCCTTCTTCTTTACTAGCTCCCTCAAGTAATGATACTTGATAGCTATATGATTTTTCTTAGAGTTCATTACAGGGTTCTTTGAAATATTAAGGGCACTCATGTTATCACAATATATGACAATTGGTTTTGTGATCTCTTCTTTCATACCTTTCAGTAGTATCTTCAACCACAAAACATTAGAGCAATTAACTACTGCTGCCACATACTCAGCTTCAACTATAGATTGTGAGGTGCAGTTCTATTTCTTTCTTGTCCAAGAGACTAATCTTTTTCCCAAAAGAAATGCTCCTCCTATGGTGCTTTTTTTGTCATCTACATTTCCAGCCCAATCAGAATCAGTATAAACTCTGAGTTCAAATTTCTCATTCCTTCTATAATATAGACCATATTCATCTGTTCCTTTCAAATATCTCAGAATCTTTTTTACTTCCATCATATGAGTTTCTTTTGGATTGGAAGAAAATCTAGCAACAATACCAATAGCTAATGCAATATCAGGTCTACTGTGTACAACATATTGCAGCTTTCTAATCATTGATCTATACAGTGTTTGATTTACTTCTTTTGTCTCATCATTTTTGGTTAACTTCTGTCCAGTAGCCATGGGTGTACTCACTAGCTTTGAATCTTCCATTCCAAAAGTTTTTAGTATCTCTTTGACATATTTTGATTGAGTAATATAGATACTATTCTTCATCTGATATATTTTTAAGCCAACAAAATTTTTTATCTCACCAAACATAGACATCTCAAATTCAGTTTGCAACTTGTTTAAAAATGTTTGGCATAACATATCTTGTCCATAAAAGATAATTTCATCAAAAAAAAATTCAGCTAATAAAGTACCTTTACTTTGTTTTTGTCTTCAAATATAGATTGTTTTTGTCATTGGTTCTTGTAAATCCAATCTTCATCAGATAGTTGTGCAATCTTTCATACCATGCTCTGGGTGCTTTCTTCAGTCCATATGGTGCTTTGTGTACCTTGCAAACCATATTCATGTTGCTTGGGTCTATAATTCCATTAGCTTGTTCAATGTAGACTTCTTCTTCTAATATTCCATTTAGAAATACTGACTTCACATCCATTTGATAGACTTTAAATCCTTTGTAGGCTGCATATGCAAGTAAGGTTCTGAAACCTTCCAATCTTGCAACTGGGGTAAATGTTTCTCCATAATCAATTCCTTCCTCTTGTGCATAACCCTTGCATATCAGTCTATCTTTGTTTCTTGTTACTTGTCCATGTTCATTCAGCTTGTTTCTGAATACCCACTTAGTACAAATTACATTTTTATCAATCGACCAAGGTACAAGTGTCCAAGTATTGTTCTTTACAATCTATTCAATCTCTTCGTTCATGGCTTGAATCCAGACTTCATTTTATAAAGCATCTTTTACTGTTTTAGGCTCAAAATCACATAATAAGTAGGTATCTTCTCTCAATTTGCCTCTTGTCATGACTGCAGAGTCTTTTGCTCCTATGATTTGATTAGGTTTATGGTGCCTTCTAACATACTTTGCCAACGTAGGTTCTTTCTTTGTTTCAGATTTATCATTCATGTTTAATTCAGGTTGAAACTGTGACTTGACATCTCCATCAGATAGCTTGGCAGTCATCTCCTGTTGCCTGACAATTTCATTTTGTGACTTGGCAGGTGCAGACTGTTGCTCAGAAACTTTAGTTTTAGTCTTAGGTAATTTGTGAAAATCTACCTCATCATGATAGGTGAATGATTTGTAACTCTCAGGCTCAGTCATGCTTTCTTCTTAATTTCTTTCTACATATTCATCAATTCTAACATTTGCACTTTCCACAATTTTGTTAGTGTTAGAATTCAAACACTTATATGCCTTACTCTTAGTTGAATATCCAATAAATATGCCTTCATCACCTTTAGCATCAAGTTTTCCATTTTTGTTATCCTTCAGTATGAAACATCTACTTCCAAAAACTTTAAAGTAGCTTACACTAGGTGCATATCCATACCATAGGTCATAAGGTGTAGTATTTGTACCTTTCTTGACTTCTACTCTGTTCAAGGTATAGATTGATGTAATTACAGATTCTCTCCAATATTTCTGTGCAACACTTATCTCCATCTTTAGTGGTCTGGCACAATCCATGATAGATCTATTTCTTCTTTTAGCTATACCATTCTGTGGTGGATTCCTAGGTGTGGAAATCTATTTTTTTATCCCTCTGTCATTGCAAAACTTGTTAAACTCATTAGAAATAAACTCACCTCCTCTGCCAAATCTTAGACATTTCAGATTTTTACTTGTCTCCTTTTCAACTTTTGCCAGGTACCACTTAAACAACTGGAATGCATCAGATTTTTCTTTAAGAAACATAAGAGTCATCATTCTAGAGTAATCATCAACAAATAAGATAAAATATTTGTCTCCATAGTAACTTTTCTCACCAATAGGTCCACAAAGGTCAGTATGAAACAATTCTAGAATATTCTCTGAAGTATGAGTTTTGCTTTTGAAACTAGATTTAGTCATCTTTCCTAATTGGTCCATTTCTTGCACATTGCATTTTCAAGTTTCTTTAACTTAGGTAGCCCTCTAACCTTTTTCAATTTTCTTATGGTTACCAAGTTATCAAAGTTTACATGACACAACATTTTATGCCATAACAAAACATCATTATATTGTGCAAACAAGCATGTCTCATCAGCTAAATCCAGATAGAACAAGTTACCTTTTGTTTTCTCACCACCTCCAACTAATTCTCCATTGGCATCATAGATCTTTTCTTTCCTGTGATGGAATTCAACTCTATAACCAGAAGTATTCAGCTATGAAACACTCAATAGGTTATACTTAACATCATCAACCCAATATACATCATCACATCTGATTTTTTTAGTTAATTGAATTGATCCTTTCCCTTTAACACAACATGGTGTATCATTTCCAAATTTAACATAACCACCTTTACACTGATCTAAGGTTTCAAATTTATCTTTATCACTGGTCATGTGATGTGAACAACCACTATCAATAATCCAATGATCATCTTTAGTCATATAAGAAATTAGTGCGGTTTTCTCATCATCATCATTAGAATCTTCTTTCATTGCAACATACACAACTTCTATATCATTTTCATCAGATTTGTTAGAATCATTATCAGAAGCTTCTGCTGCTATATAGAAGGACTTATTACCTTTGTCTTTGTAATCCTTGTACTTCCTAAAGTCTCGGTCATCCTTCCTATCTTTATAAGTCTCTTCTCTCATCTTTGTCATTCTTATCAGGACATCTTGCAGCAATATGACCAACTTTGTTACATGAAAAACAAATAATAGGAAGTTTACCTTTGAATTTTCCTTTTCCTCTTGATGCTCTTCTAGCCATAAGTGCCTCAAGTTCTTCTAGATCATCATCAGAAGTGTTATTTTCACTATCCACACATTTATTTCCTTTGTTTAATTTGTTGAGGACCACCTGGGACTTGAATGCAGATTCAATGGTTTGTGGAGTATAGTTATCAAAATTTGACATCTCAAATACAGTAAGTCTTCCTACCAAGCTTTCCAAAGTCAAATTGTTGTTAGGAGTACATCTCAATTCTTGAATTGTAGATACTCTAATAGCATAAATAGGAAGAAGAGTTCTAAGTACCTTGCTTATGATAGTGTTATCATCAATGATTCCTTTAGCTCCTCTAATAGCATTTACAACTTATTTTATTCTACCATAATATGAAACTATATTTTCTCCTTCTCGCATTTTCATTTCAGCAAACTTACCTCTCAATCTTTCAAATTTGGCTCTTAGCACATTTGTGTCACCTCCACAGATGGTTTCAAGAGTATCCCACATTTTCTTTGCACTTGTACAGTCCTTTGTATCTTTGAACTCGTGATAGTTCTGGGATGATGCAATCTCCAACATTGCTTGATTATAGTCTTTCTTTTCTCTTAACTGTGAAGCATTGAGAGCTACTATAGGTGTTGCATATTCTCTATCAAAAAGATGTTTAGCAGAATCACCAACACCAGCCAAATGAAATTTCATCAAACTTTTCCATGCTAGAAATTTGTCCTTGTTCAACTTTGATACCTCCCTTTTATACATCTTGATCTTTTGCTCCAAGTACCTTCAAAATTTTTCAAGAGACCAAAGCTCTAATACCAATTGTTAGATGAATTTAGAATAACTAAAAGGGGGGTGAATCAGTTATCCACAGGTCTAGATGTGCCCATTAAAACTTTATACCAAATTAAACAACTCAGATCTGCTCGACAGTGATAGCACAATTCAACAATATAAGTATGCAGTTTACTGTTCAAATGAAATAAGCTTGCAAAAACATAATAGTAAAACACATTATAAACATTCACACAAGTTAACACCTGTATTTAACATGGAAACCCAATTTGGGAAAAACCACCAATAACATGCTATCAAGTTTTCACTCTTCTGAAGTGATTCCCTATTAAGAGCCAACCCTATTAAAGGTTACAAAATACATTGTTAAATGTCACCTGGTTAAAGGATTTAATCACCTTTTCAGGAGTGGCCTTGTTAGAGGACTTAGAACATTCCAATCTGAATGTCACCTTGCTCAAAGGATTTATACAATGACTATTAGGTCAACCTGGTTAAAGGATTTCAACTATACAATGGTTAGAAATTAATCAATAGGTTTGCTCTAATTCATACAACTTACTTCGCAATCCAGATCCAATTCAGCTCTAATTCTAATTCATTGAGTGGCCTCCATTCTCATCTCAAACTTTGCATCTACTTGGGAATTCATCAAGAAATCTCTCTCTGCTTCTCTGCTCATCCTTCTTTTCTTAGATCTTGCCAATCAGTCAATTAACCGCGCAATCCTCTTGCATACTCTGCATACACAAATTTCTTCACTACTTCCATGAATAACCCCTTGAGGTTATTATATACCTCTCCATCTAGGTCAGATACATCTTTTGCCACTTAATCAAGATCGTAGATCTTAGGTTAGGTCAGATCCAATGGATCTTTCCATCATTACATTTAATTTATTTCTCTAATACAATCATCAATTAAATCTTTGATCTATGCATTAATTATGGTTACCCATTCATTTACATAGTGTAGATCAAACGTACTTATCCTTATTTAACTTTATATATCCCAATAAAATCAACTATGTCAGACAGAGTACTTAAATCTCATCAATCATCAAAATACTTCTGCTCGGCGAACACTGTGTTCCTCAGCAATTTACTGACGCTCGGCACATACAAGAAAATATGCTCGGCACACACTGGTGCTCGACCAACACAAAACTTGCTCGGTATAAACTATTCTCAGTAAACTATCAGTGAAAGATAAACAACATATCACTTTGCCAATGTGCCAACTGATATATACCCTTTGTAATTCCTCATAACTCAACCATTCTTCTTGGTCTTCTTGTTAAATCTCCTCCATCAATCAATAGATATGGTACTCAAATAGATAGCAATAGTCTCACCAATTAAGGTTTGACATCAATGAAAAAAAAAAATTTATTTCCATTGTAGCTTTCCAAACAATATTTCCAACAACATCAACAATGAGGAACATTAGACAAAAAAAAATATTAGAAGTACCACCTTTAGCAGCAAAGGCAACATCTGTACCATTTGTACAAAATATTAATGAGAAATTTACAAAGGAAAGTAAGTTGAGTATATCAATTGCAAAGCTAGCAGCGATAGCTACAAGGAAATCAACCAGATTCACCACTTCACCTGCACCACCGTAGAAAGCTAAGAGAGTAAAAGAAAAGGAAAGTGGACCAAGAAAAGGCAGAAAACTATTTTCACACCTGTGGAAAGGAAGAGAACACAAAAGGAAGAAAATTCACCTGTAAAAAGAATGAGAGGACAAGTGCAAAGTCAGAATGGAAATCAAACAGAAGAAGAGGAAGAAAGCAGAAAAAATAAAAAAGGGAATCCTAAGACTGAAAAATTTAACCCTTTAATCATTAATGACGGAGACTTTACCAATTTTAGTAAGTACTACTAGATGTATAACAAATTTGAGAAGTTGAATCTTGAAAATGCAATTGTTAGACACATGATACTTGCAGACAAGAAGTTTGAGAGAATAAAAGATAAGATACCTAATGAGTTGTATGACATAATAATTAATAGGAACAAGAGAGAAATTGAAGAAGATAAGAACATAAGAGAAATATTTGTGAGAAAATTATGTGAAGTTAAGAATGAGGAACAATTTAAGGAAATCATGAAAAGTCTTAGTATACGGTCGAGAAAGAAGAGGAGAACTATCTTGATTATGGGAGTAAACTATGAGGAAGTAAACATGGAAACAAAGGAATCAGTTGTGAAAGTTATGACATTTATACCAGCAGAAATACAGAGTGAGTCAGAATAGGACACCTTAGTCATAGTAACAAATACGCAGACAAAGGAACCTTCACCTGAAAAGGAAACATTGCAGATAACAGTTACACCACCAACAATAAAAATAAATGATGAGACTATGGAATTATAAGGCATGAGAACCTCAGTTGAAAAAGAACAAGACCCGTTTAAGGATAATGAAGGAAAAGATATTGAAGGAGAAGAAGTTGGCAATTTGGAAGGAATGGATAGTTATTCTAGTTCAGATAATGAGGAAGAAGAAAAGAAAGAAGAGTCAGAATCAAAAGAAAAGATAGTTGAAAGTATTGATGTTGAGTTACAGAAAAAGTGGAAGAAGATTGAACAAGAGATCACTTTAGCCTTGCCTAGGTTGAATCATATTGAGACAAAACAAGAAACACCATTACAAGCACCTATTGATAAAGGAGAAGAAGAAGTATAGAGAAAAGAAAAGGAAGTGATAGTACACCAAAATATGCAGTTGGACACACCATAGAAGGATGCAATAGCAATTTCATCCAAATCACCCATTGAAACATTTTTGGTGAACCTAAGAACAAAATTTTATGATGATGATTAAATAGAGTAGATCTCATCCTTGAATAAGATCATTGGAAAGAACAAGAAAGTGAAAAATTTGGAGGCAACACTACTTGAGGTAACAAACAAATTACAACATGTTATATCTACACAAGCTAGTGAAGTTGATCCACAAGATAGAGCTAAGGAAGTCATGAAGGCATTTGACATTGAGTTCACCATATTAATAGATTTTGCAACAGTTAAGGCAAAGTCATCACATGATGCACAAATATTTCAAACAATTTGGAAAAATATTAAGAATGACTTGGAGAATCTTATTTTTTGTATTAAGGAGTTGAGGAAATGTATGTAGAAAGGAAGAATACTATGTATTCAGTGTGCCCTTTCACACAATCACATCTCAGACATAGAAGAGAAGTTGAGGAACAAAGAAACAGAATTACAAACTACTTTGAATAAGTTGAAAAATCCCAACATGAAGATGACAAACATTGAACAAAAGATTATCACAATTCATGATGACATAAGATTATTGGAGAATGAAAATGAAATAAATTTGAAGAGATTTTCCCTTATCCAAGAGCATTTGGTACTAAAGATCAATAATTTACAGACCCAGTTGGATGAATGTCTTACTTCAAAGACATCGTATGCAAAATTTGACTATACTAACTTGAGTGCAGTAGAGATTTCATCTTATGGCCTATGTGCACTACTCAGTATGGAAGATTCAGTGAAGAATAAATGGGACAAGGATATATCTAACTTGAAGGCGAGCTTTAAAGATTGTATTTCATGTCTTCTAGCCTTACAAAATTAAATGATAAGAGGTATGTCAATTTTGACTTGTATATAGATATTTTCACACCTTTATCATTATTGTAAAAGGGGGAGTAGTAGTTGTGAAAATTGTAATTATTATAAGGATAAGTATAGTCAAAGGGGGAGTAATAGTTGAGAATGTGACAGTTTTTAAAGTTTTGGAGTTTTGAAATTTTTTTGGGACTTAGCCAATTTTCATATGTTTCCATCAATGAAAAAGGGGGAGATTGTTGGAAATTTGGTTAAGTACGATATCATGACATTTTCATTATGGAAACATATACTCATTATGGTGACATCATTACTTGGAGATACAGTTTTGTATGTTAGTTTTGTAAAATTGTCTAAGTATAACAGTCTGAACAGAGAATATTTTGGCTAGTGAAGTTCACGAAAGTAATTCTAGATCATGTGAGCTTGAGTAAAACATATTTGAATTATATTGAATCTACAGCTAAGAGTGCTTCATTATACAGATAGTACAAACAAAGTTATGATTGATTTACTAGAGACAGTGCAAGCCGACAGAACAGAGCAGCGACAAGTATTTGGTAAATTTTGGTTAAGGGATTATTTTTTTTTCAAAATAATGACTTAACTAGTTAGGGGCGACATCCTAGATGTTAACCCTCAGTTAGAAAGGAATGATATTATATTTTGAAATGTGTAAGCTGACTTAAGTATTGTATTTTGTATAAAGGAAAGTAAATGCGAAGTTTATTTTGTAATAGGACTTGAATGATAATTGATGATACTATGAGAATTATTGATGTGATATGCAAAGTCTGATTTTAGATTAGAGTTGCAAGTTTTGTGAAGAGCTTGACAGACATATCAGAATATTGAAGATATTCAACAAGTAGTGAAAGTTTTGTAAGCCATCTTTTGTATTAAGGACTATCATTGTATATTGCATGTTTGGGAAATGGGCTTTGTTAACCCTTATCAAAATTTTCATGACTCCAGACCTTCTTTCCTTGTCTCTACAAATTTCATTAGAGTCTCTAGTCTAAATACCTAAGTCTTCTCTGCAAATTTTTTCTTAAACCCTAAACCCTCATGAGTTTTTATAAAATCAAGTTACCTTTTATGTAACTTAAGTCGCTTACATCATGTTTACCAAGTTGTCATTGACGGGGCCATGTTATTTCTTAAGGTATTTTCCTAGCGGTGTTTTAAATATTTCCTAATTCTTCATCCCCAAAAATATTTACCCATCATATCTATCGTGCAACTCAATTTTGATCTAACGGTCGTCTTAATGACTTAAAGAAAAGATGCAGTCGATCTATCCTTCAAGCCATTAAGCCTGAATGATACATGGTACATGGTGGGACTAGGTCTACGTAAAGGTGAAGGGTTAAAGATAGGTCCACTTCAAAGAAGATCTAATGGTAGGCATAAAGCCTTGATGGTAAAGTGCGCAAGATCTAATGTTTAAGGCATTACGCTATGCGGCCATGTGTCTAGCTTGATTAGTGGGACCTGTAGTTTTGAAGCCAAGGGTGAGATTAAAGTGCAGTATAGTTAATTTTGATCAGATGATAGGTGTAATATATTGAAGACAAATATGAAGTTTTTTAATGTTCAGGGCATTATGCTATTAGGCCATGTGTCTCTAGTGGGTCTGATCGGTGCCAAGGTAATGAAGTAAAGATCAATGAAGTTTGAGAAGATTGGACAGACAATGTAAAGCCTTAAATAAAAAGTAATCAAGATCTAGCCATTAAGCCATTAAGTCGTGGTGACATCTGGCATAGATGATTTCATTGGTCTCGGGTTTAGAGAGTAGTAAAGACATAGTAACTTAAAGAAGATCTGACGACAAACATAATCCCTTGATGACAAAGATGAAGTTGTTTAACCATTGAGGCATTACACCTTGACAACATGTGTTCGGGTTAGATCTAAGTTTAGTAATAAAGAATGAAATAAAGGTAGTGAAACTTAAGTTTCATCCAATGGTGGGTATAAATCCTTGATGCAAAGATGCGCACAATATAACCTTTAAGGCATTGTGCCTACTTGATGTGTGTCCAAGCCCAGTCAGCACAGGTTAGAGGACAACAGGGATTTCTCAAAGCCAGTAGAAAAGTGCCCCAGGGAGGTCAGTGGGACCTATGTTTGAAAAGGCAAGGATGATTAAAGAATGGATAAGTTTGAGAGGATCGTAGGGTATCTGTAAAGCCTTAATCCAAAGTTACTTGACATCTAGTCTTTAAGGGATTACGCATGTGCGATGCATGGCGGATCTGATCACAGGCCTAGATAACTTAAAGGATATCAATGGTGGTGTTTTAAAGGCCAATAAAGTTTGAATCTCAGCTATCCGATTTAGTTTCCACACCACCTGTATCCATTATAATATAATTTCAAATATTTAAAAAGGTTTTATGGTGGTCGGCAGATATTTGATCTCAAAGCCATAAATGTTGCAATCTGGTCTTATGGATCGATTCTAAATAGTTATTGAAGACTAGAGGGATTGAAATATTATATACTGAGATGCATTAAAAAATATAGTTTACATATAAGATTTTTATAGTCAAAGGATAAATGCATGCAGATCTGCCTGGTCTATTTTGCATTTATGTGAGATTTTCTCAAAGTCCTACCTTGGGAATCCTTCAACTTCAGGGGACTGTGATCATATCCATGGATTAGGGAAAATTTATTGTAGATTACATTTGCATGGATTAAAGAGAGATAAGGTTTTCCACTTGAAAAATATAATCAAATGTTTGCATTAATTGGTTGTAAACCCTAACCCTAAATGGTTTGAATATTGTATAATTCTTGTTCCTATAAAAGAATATTCAAGACCATTTAGAAAGGGTTGGAGAATTGGGAAAGTAGAAGGCATTAGTCTTATACTTGTTTCTAGTCTAGGATATAGCAGATGTATTTTAGATTGTATTGAGATAGAATAGAAAGCTTATGATCTTTTGCATATTTTTGAAATGTGTATTTCCTTGTCATATTGTTGCAGAAGCATGTTTTCATCATACTTAATATAAGTATTCTTAGGTTTTAAGTCTCTCCTCTATGATATCTTTGTGATTTGTATGTTTTATAGCTTACTATATAAGTATTTCTTATACATATGTGTATTCCATAAGTCTTTAATCTTAGATCAAATTAAAATGTTTTGGATATTACATTGACTCTGTCTGGTTATCTACTAAGGATCGTTTAGTGTGTGATCTGAGATATTTATGTTTATGGATTTGAATCTTTACCAATAAGGTTGTTTTAGTTGTAGTATTGTATTTAGGAATTTACCCAATGGATAAGGCACTAATCTAAAGAAAGTATATTCTTTGGAGGTATAAGTCTGAAGTGGTTTGGCTATGTTCTGTCCCACAATTTTAATCAAACTCATCACCAAATTCTTTACACTTGCATTTGTTCTTATTCTACCAATGGTAGTGATTCAATGAATGCTAGGTTGGCATTTAATACTTACTTACCATCTATCTATTTTTCAAATAAAGAATTAAAAGGTGTTGTAAAGAATTGAGTTTAGTTTGGATTAGGTGTACCCACCTTGGTTTTGTAGAGCCAAAAGTGCAGAGGGTAGTCTTGACCCTATAGTTGGTCCAGTTATCTTACAAAGCTTTCATACTTGGAGCTAACCACTCCTAACATCAATCTTAAGATATATTGGTTGCATTTCATAGCGTAACAGTTTTAAACACCAACAAGATGGTGACTCTACTAGGGAATAGTGTGGTAAATTGTTATAACTATCTAGTAAGTTGATCATTGGAAGCATAGAGTTACTCAATTTTGTTTCTTTGTCATTGTTTTATCTTGAATATTTCTCTATTTGCAATTAATCATATCTGTTAGTTATTTGATCCCAACTAGTGTTGGGTGGCGACTCTGAGTAAATCTCTATAGCAGTGTTGAGTATTAAAAAAAAATCATTTTGTCACACACTTTCCAAAATGAGTTACAGAAGGAGTAGGTCTTAGTCAAAGAGACATCTTGAAGATAGGTTGGGAAATTATTTCCCAACTACATCCAAGTTTAATTGTCCTAGAAGTAAAAGGGATACCAGAGGTACCCCTCAAAATGAAAGACAAGAGGATGATGTTAGAGAAGAAAGACCAGTCCAATGCAGCCACAAAGGAAATGCGTCTGAATATGAAGAGGCTGCAGATGTGGGACTAGGTACAAATGAAGATTATAATTCTCCTAGTGAAAAAGAGGAAGAAGGGACTGATACCACTATCTCAGATTCTGAATTTTCTTCTGAAGATCTTGATGAAGAGGAGGAACTTATCAAAAGACAATTGGCCATCATAAAAAAAAGGAAGAAAGAAAGGGCCAATAAGAAAAGGCAATCTTAGACCAGGGATGATAAAGAAATAAAACAACTATTAAAACAACATTAAACAAGCCATGCTCAAGGACCTGAGAAGGATGAATAAAAACCTGTCATTCACCAAAATATTGATGATCAAGGTTCTAAAGATAAAGGAAAGAAGAAGATGGAAAGTATTGAAATAAATGAACCCAAAGGTCACAAGGTTCCAATAAATCAAATGTCTAAATTGGAGATTGACCTTGAGAGATCTAAAAGGGAGAAGGAAACCATGGATAAAATTCTTGAGAAATTAGAAGTAGATGCTACTACTTTAGAGATGAAGAAGAAGTTTGATCTCCTCATGCAATATTCTGGACTTTCTCATGTTGGTACTAAAAATACTACAATATCAAATGCCAAAGCTTCTACCTTCTAAGATGATGATAGATTACAAAGGAGACCACTTGATGCAGAAAGGTACAAGTAATTTTCTTCATTGGTATTCCTGGTTATCCTAATACATTTCCAAATGAAATTAGGGATAAGATTCCTAAATTTTCTAGAAATAATGTAATCACATGTGAGTAACATCTAAGTAAATTCACACATACCATGGATGACTATGAGATTATACATGAGGATGTAGTTATGAATCTTTTTGTTTTATCTCTAGTTGAGGATATAAGGGATTGGTTTAATGCATTACCTCATGATTCAGTGGGATCAATAGATGACCTAAAATGTCATTTTAAGGAACAATATGGTGATAACACCAACAAGGGTTTCTTATTGAATGAGTTTAACAACATCAAAAATAATTCAAATGAGGATGTTATTGAATTCAATACAACATTCGAAAAGGATATGCATAGACTTTTTCAAAAGATAAGATTTGATGAGGAGGTATGTCTTGTTAACTATTTAAATACTTTTGATTAAAAAATGGGATATTCACTTCGAGACAAGAATCCAAGAAGCCTTTTCAAGGCTTATAAGACTACTATCAATTCAGAAATAAACAAACAAGTATCAAAAAATGGGTAAAAGGGATTAGGGGAGGTTTACTAAGATAAACCAGAAAGAATTATAAAGTAAGAATCCTCAAGTTCCAAACAATAATAGGTCATCCTATAAAATTTATAATCCCCAAATAGGATGCAAAACCACCCATATGGTACCCAATACAAAGATGGGCAACCCATTATCCCACAAAGGAAAGACAAGATTGATAATGGAATTCCTAATCCTCTACAAATAAATTTTGTTAACATGAGTTATGAGGATCTTTGGTGTGAAGATTGTAGCTATCCTCATGACCCTAATTATTTTTTAGTTTCTTCTCAAGAAAAAAAAGAAAGAGAACATGAGTAAAATCTATATGATGATGTTGGCAATGCAATTGCTTCTATAGATATAAAAAGTGAAGAATTTCATGACCAAGGTCAAAATCAGGAGTTGTCTTCATCAGATGAGGAGGAGTTTGATGATTAGGTTGATAATCAGGATATGCTTTCATCTGATGAAAAGGAAGAAGACATTGATAATGTGCAAAGCTGAAAAAGGTAGAGAACCTTTTATAGCTAGTAGACCTTCAAAAGAAGAAATTGCTCAAATCACAACAGACATCATTACTCAAGCCCAGAGTAACTATAATTTGAGAAATAGAATAGTTGGTATTGCAGACAGAAGACCAGCTAGTATCTTTATCAAAGAGACAGGAGCAAGCCCTAAGAAGACCTCAGAAAAAGAAAAAATTGCTGAGGGTGTAAATAAAATTAAAGTAAGAATAGAGGATGCACCAAGTAATCCAAAGCTGGTCCATAAGGTTAAACTGAAGACACTAGAAAAAAGGGTGTCCTCTATGAGAAAGGATAACAAAGAGGTTGAGCCAAACAAGGATACACAAGCTGAAGATAAAAAATTTGTTACTATCAAGAAGGATATCTCTAACAACATTTACTCCCCTATTGATGTGGGATAATTGTTTTCACAGATCTTTGTCAGAGTCCCACTTTTAGAAATGATGATAATACATGAACATAAGGAAAATTTCCTTGCATGGATAAATAGTGTTTCTTTCGCAAGGGCCCTAAATTCAGAAATGGATGATAAGAAGGGAGTTGATAAGGAGGAATCTGATAAAAAGGAAAAGGAATCAGAAGAGATCATTTCTAAGATCCCTCATATTTTCTTAAATACAAACCATGTCACTACTCCTTTGGGAGCTATGAACCCCTTTTTCTTGACCTTAGCTATTAATGGTAAGATGCTAAAAAAATGTATGATTGATTTGGGAGCATCCAATTTTGTTCATAAGATTTAAGCGCATCATCATAGCTATAAAATGAAGGTGAGAGATTGGATTCTTACATGGAAAGGATTCATACCAAAAATAATAATGTAACTTATGGACAATTATTAAATTTAGTCATGCCCTTCTTCATCTCTGGGTGCCTAGGTATCCACCGTACGCCCTTAGTTTTTTAAACCTTTCCGCTCAAGGTTGTCTTAAGGAGCACATACTGCATTGCTCCATCCTCATTTTACATACTCATTACATCTATCATTTGCACATAGTCCTAATAAAGTCTTTAAGTTGCATTTTTGCATCCTATCAAGCCTTATTCATCATCGGATTTCATTTTGCCCAGGTTTAAACATTGTTCATATTCACATGGGGGCATTCTTTTCAAATTGGTGGATTTCAAAGAAAACTTACATTCACACAACCTATGATGTCCAAACTTCAACATATATACTTAGAACCTTTTATTTACATTATTTTTCAACCAAAACATTTGATCTTGAAACTTGATCCTTGACCTTTTGTGACCTTATTATCAAGATTAAAATTTTTCAAAATAATCAAAAGACCAGAATGGATGGAATTCTATTGTAAAATGACAACAATACAAGCACTTATAGTTTTGATGAGTTTTTTTTTATTGAGTCGTGTATTTTTTAGCCAATTGATTATGTTTCGATTAGATTGGCGACGATGAAAGGATGACATATTTTCTTACTTGTTGTGTGATTGTCTGGAGGTTGATTCACCAAGATATGTAAACTTGTCTAATGACATGATCATCAAAGAATTGTCAAGGAAATTTACATATGGAGGAGATTAAATCTTTGTTTGTTTACGCAAACATATACCTTGGATATTTAGATCTTCCATATCTTAATACCCACATCCAATTGCAACATTGAATCTGATGAAACTGGTATTTAGACCCCCATAGTTGGATTTCCAACTACTGAGGGTTGTACTAATTTTGAATGATTGAAATCTGATGAAAGCAGTATTCATATCATCATGGTGTGGTCATCAAACTAGTGTTGGTTGTACATACTACGGATTACAAAGCTCAATGATGAAAGTATATCCATTTGCATTTCTTTCGCAAAGTGACAGTTAGTTGCATTTTCATTCTAGATTAATTGCATAAAATTATTTCCTAAAGATAAGGAGGTATCATCATCCAAAAGGGGTTCACATCATCAATTTCTTGTTCAAATCATTTATGTGGGACTTTCTTTTGCATTTACCATTGCATGCATTAATCATTAAATATTATTATTTATAAATCAAAGATCATTAAGCATAAATCATTATCCAATATCATTATAAGCATTTATCATCCATTTAAGTGCATCTCATAGATATATTGCATTATCAAAATACAAAAAGAAACATGGATTCATTTAAGTTCATTGCATTGCATTACCATTTAGAATTGAATTCATCGTAATTAAAACCATTTAGAAGTAAATTTTCATTTTTGCATACATTTTGCATCCATATAACTATGTCATCTATAAGGAATTACATCCATAGCATATAAAGTAAGTGCATAATATAACCATATAGAAATTTATATCATGAAAGAAAAGCCTTATATATCATTAGATAATCATGGAAATCAAGAACAAGTCATATCATAAAATAGTAAAAATCAAATGTCATCATGTCTAATCACAGATACATCATTATCAATGAGGTACATCATAGTCATGATCAAAATACATATGGTACATTGATATGACAATATGGATCATAACTCAACCAAGGGAACCACCTGCACCATCTGTCTCATCAATGTCATGTGTGTTATTAGGGCCACTTGTGTCATCTATACCTCTTCCTGCTAAACTACCAGGATCTGTCTGAGGCGTTTGACTCGTGATCGCAACACTAGGCCTATGTGTCATCATAGTCATAAACCATTGCATCATTCTATAAAATTGATCAATAAAGCTACTCATAGTTGTCATATCACCCTGTAGACTCTTGACATATTGTATTAGTGTGCCCATATCCTATGGTTCCTGTGGAGCAACTGGTACCTATGGAGCAACATGTACCTGTGGTACTCTCAAAATCACCAGAACCACTGGAGCCTACTACATCTGTCTAACATGTGCTAATTGAGCCTATTTGGCTACTCTCTGCCATCTCTGTCCCCACACTACTAGAGGAACCTGATGTTCATGCTTGGCACCAAATCCTCCACCCATCACTCTCATCCTGCAACCTCTCATCCAAACTTTGCCTCGAGATCTATCTCCACCACCCTCACCCCTTTGAGGAACTCATTGAGATCTTTGTCTCCCACCTTCTCTCCCCCACCTCTAGAATTTTCATCATCAGAAGGGTCATTAATATCAGGAATGGGCTCACTATGATCTATGAACTGTGGTAATTTATACCGTGTAAACCAATAAGTATAATCTACTGACATACCAACATCATCTATATGATCTTGCATATCCCAGACCATGTATCCTATCATATAGATCTCATTGTAGGCATACTCAAAGTCAATATGTGGAACCCACATCGATCTCTTGACCTATACTTATGCATATAATGCTAAGCCTTGTGGTATGTCTTGCGTAGTGCTAAACTGTCTAAGTAATTTATAAAAGAAAAATCTCTTGATAACCAATAGAGATCAATCAATCATCTAATAAGGAGTGAACATATAAGGAAGATCTACATCATCCTCCTGCCAAGCCTCACAACTGAGATACAAATGCCATACCACTTGATCCTTGTCATATAACATGTATTGCCAAAAATATAGCTTGCCCAAATGGGGTTGGACAATCTTTCCCTCATATAAGAATCCATATGGCTAGTTAGGATCACAAACTATCCTTTCAATTGGTCTAGTAATAGGAATGTGCTCCCATGTCCAGAGCTAGAGTAAAACTGCACCTGCAGAAAGAAAAACACCATGTCTATATACCACATCATTTAACTCATGGTACAAATATGCTAGAACACATGATCCCTAATCAAATCATCTCAGTTCTAGAATCATATCCTCAAGGATCTGACCCCATCCAACAGTGAAGCCAAGCCATCATCAATCAGGTAGAAAAAATCCACCAATCAGTGATCCAAGTACTACTGGAAGCCATGGAAAGGAAATGAAGTTTGCCCAAGGAATTCTATCATTTTTTTATTGTAGGATCACTGAATACCCATCTACATGCTTCACCATCATAGACCTGATCTCCTCGAGTCAAAATCCAGAATAATCAATACACATCCTTAGGTGTGATCGTCATCACTTCCAATGGAAAATGAAAGGTATTATGGTCAAAGTGTCATCGCTCTTTCATAGATGTGAGAAGACCTTGGTTCATCTAGAACCATAACATCTCTAGAAGGAAAGACAATCCACATCAATCGATCACTCTTCTCTCTTGTGTTGTCAATTGATTGAATATATCTAATGGCCAAGGCAGTAGTCACCAGATATACAAATTTTGGAATCACATTTGTTTTGAAATCAAATGGAATCATATTACTATCATCATTTTTTTGACCATCCTAAGTCAATCAAGTTTTCTATCAATCTATCGCTCTTCTTAAGCACATCCATTTTTCTTCCTCACTCTATATTGTGAGGATGAAGAAAATATAAAAGTATCCTACCTATCTAGAATAAAATTATCAAACATTCATCTAAATAGTTTTACTAACATCAAACACATTTTTTTTCATCACAAAACTAGGCCTAATCAAACAGTTAATCAATCAGATATCTTTATCAAATCAAAGATGATCAAAATTAGGTTTGAATTTTCAAATCAGGCTACACATAACTTTAACTTGGTGTACATGTCATTTCATCATGATGTATGCGCTAAATCACTTACATGCTAGTTTAATCTATGCTATGCATTAATTTATTGTTCATACACGCAACTTTTCTTTGTACGCATCAGTTTACTGACTACGCGTTACTTAACATGTTACATGCACTACATAATTTGGCTTTTGGCATTAGGGTTTCCTACGCACTACTTGATCTATGTAGTTAAGCATTAAAACTCTACATTTCTAAGCACTAAATCACATAACCCTACACACTACTTTAACCTGCAGATGCGTTACTTCTTAGTGTACATGCTATTTTACCTATTGTATGCGCTACTTCAAAAAAAATTTAAATTTCTATCCTAATCAATGCGTAAAATCAAATTTAAGAAGTACAATTTCAAAATTGATTAAATGAAAGAGGTAAAATGTACTCACCGGAGGACCATAGTCGGCTGGTCACTGAAACTGATGCCTCTGCTCAAACCTGTGTTCCTGAATCGGGATAACCATCGCTGTCAACTCGCTATTCACCCAGAGAAAAAATGAAGGTAAAAAGGGAAAATAAAATGTGAAAGTGACATTTTCACCCAAATGTATACCTTTTTGACCTTTCAAAAGGGTATTTTTTGACCTTTACCTGCTTGAGTTGATATTTTTCATCACTAGAGCATTTTAAAATTGATTTTATCAGGAAACTAATCAAAATTTCCCAAACTCAATCAAATCATCCCACATCATTTCAATTCACTTCCTGAGGGGGCATCATATCCATGTATCAAGGATTGAAATCTAGGATTCGTATTAAAATATTTTTATTTTTTCATCATCACGTCCAATATCCTATCATCAATCAAATCTGCATCAATCAATCTAAATCTGGGGCATTATAATTTTCAATCGTTATCAGCAGGGAATTTTAAATCAGTTGTTCACATCAAGTTTTTTCATCAAGCATCAGTGAATCAAACATCAATCAAAATTAGATTAGGTATCATCACTTCAAATCAAGTTAATCAATCATCATACATTTCTTTGAGCCAATGCACTTCACACATTGATTCAAAGAGGGGAATTTGTAGACACCTAAAATTGGTCAAGATAAATCAAACAGGGAATAAAGTGAGAAAATCAATTCAGAGCAGAAATTAATTGAATTATCAAAAAGTCTTTAGATTAATTAAATCAAATAATTGTGTAATTGAGATTAATAAATTAATTGCATAGTTAAAATAAAATTAATTCCAACCCATTCAAGGGTGCACATGGCTAAAGAAATTCAATTATATCATTTATTTAAATCCCTTAATTTCCCCATGTTAGGAATAACAGTCCACCAACACAATTGAGGGGGGAGGTATCAGTTGTGAGACAAATTATTAAACATTAAAATTTATAAACCAAAACTTTAATCCAAATGATAACACAGTAAATGCCAACACAATCTTTTTTTGTTAAGTAAACCCTATTAAAGGTAAAACCCTAATGGGAATTAGCACCCACAAATAATGTACTGAGAGTATAGTATCCCTATTAAAAGATTTATCCCTGTTAGGAGCTTAGTAAAGAATTACAGTACATATTCCATGTTAAAGGACAGACCCTATTAGGAGTCAAGAGAAATAGTGGGCTCAGTGCCCAGGCACATTGCCTAAAGAAGGTTAAAGCTACCCTCAAAGACTTACAGTCCAAAACACAAGTGTATATAGAAAATATACAATCCAGTGAACTATCTGATAGAAAATTTATTTTCTTGGTCAGTTCCAATGAAGTACCATAATCATATCCTCTACTTTACATCTAGCAGACAATCAAGCTTGCAGCTTCCACACTTCTCTATCTCTTAATTTGTCTCTTCTATACATACCATTTTTTAAAAGAAAAGATTTCTCATATATACCCTATTACAATAATTGATTAGGTCAGCCAATTAAGCTTTCCCAATACACAAATAATTATTTAACTCCTTTCTAAGATACACATGGTACCAATAACTAGTAAACATCAATTGTAATTCATCGAATATAATCCATGCTCGCAATCCACAATACACACTACATCTTTGAGGTTGGCCCCAAATAGGTCTCCTACAGAATACATGCCATAGTTGACATCACAAACAATCATACAACTTGCGACCCATAAAAAAAAATTCCTTAACATGTCTTCTATCATCCCTTAAGCTCACATAACTTGAATCATCATCACTCATAAGATATACTCAAAACACATAGACTCACTCTATCAAACATCACTGTCACATTCCAGTATCTAGTCTTCACTAAAACATCTATAACTCATCCAATATACAATATTAAGCCAAGAGAACTTAGAAATAAGATCACCATACATCCTTCTACATATCCTTATCTTTTCTCATTTTGATTCAACCATACAGTATATGTACACTTTTGTCAGTCATCATACAACAGTAATAACCAGTCTGTTCTTCCTCCAAAGAAACATATGTTGACATCAGTGACAAAACATGAATGCCAATAAAATCAGTAGTAATCAATTTCAACAACATCCAATGATCTCCCCCTTTGGCATTGATGGCAACATATGGTAAAATCCATCAACCCAAAAGCACAATCTTCTCAATGTCCTCAACATAGCTCTCCCTAAATAGTAGGGATTTTATCATAAAATCTCTCCCCCTTTGACAATAATGGCAATGGGTTCCATAACTCTTCTCCATTCTTCTACAAGGAGTAGCTTTTTCAAATCTTCATGTCTGTAACAATCAGGTGAAAATCACCCAAATATGTTCTATAGTGTTCCTATGATCACTCCCCCTAAGGAGTAGATCTAAACATTAAGTCCAAAAAATGATATTGCTTTGAAATCCACTGGACTGATTACTACATCAATTAATTACTACAAGGATGAGCTCTCACCCAAAGCATGCTACTGAGATACTCAAAAGCATCTTTTGGAAAAGATTTTGTAAATATATCTACTATTTGTTCCTTTGAGCTAACATAATCCAATCTGATCTCCTTCTCTACTACCTTGTCTCTCAAGATATGATACTTAATAGAAATACGTTTAGTCTTTGAATGCAGTACAATATTATTTAACATATTCACTGTTCTAGTGTTATCACAATGGATAACCATTGGCTCTTCAAAGATTATTTCAATGTCCTTCAACATTTCTTTCATCCAAACAATCTTTTTACAATCTATAGCAGCAGCAACATACTTAGATTCAGTAGTAGACTGAGCTATACAATCTTGTTTCTTACTTAACCATGAAACCAACCTTTTTCCAAGGAAAAATGCTCCTCCACTTGTACTCTTTCTATCATCCACACTACTTTCCCTATCAACATCAGTATGAGCATGTAAAATAAAGTCATAATATTTTTCATACCATAATCCATACTCTATTTTTGCTTTCAAGTATTTGAAAACTTTTTTCACAACAGCAAGGTGTACCTCTTTAGTATCTTCTTGATATCTTTCCACAATTCCAACTGCATTGGAAATATATGGTATGCTGTGAGTTAGATATTGTAGACCTCCAATCATTGATCTGTACTTTGTCTAAAAAATACTCTACTTTCATCATTATTAGTAAGTTTATAACCAGTCACCATGGGTGTCCTAACAGGTTTACAATCTTCCATTCCAAATTTCTTCAACATTTCCTTAAGATACTTTTTCTGAGATATAAAAATACCATTCTTGTTCTAATTAATTTGCAATCCAAGGAAAATTTTTATCTCACCAATCATTGACATTTCAAATTCATTTTCCATCTCTTTAGAGAACTTTTTACTCATATCATCATTACCTCCAAAAATGATATCATCAAAAAAAACTTCTATGATTATAATTCCATCTTCACTAGTTCTTAAGTATAAATTATTGTCTGCATTACCTTTTATGAAACCAAGATGAAGCAGACACCTATCTAGTCTTGCATACCATTCTCTCAGTGCTTATTTAAGTCCATACAAAGATTTATTCAACTTGAAAACCATGTCTTCATCTTCTGTCAAAGGAAATCCATCAAGTTTCTCTATGTGTACCTCTTCCTCCATATCTCCATTCAAAAATGTAGATTTCACATTGATTTGATATACCTTAAATTCTTTATGTGCAGCATAAGCAAGAAATAATCTCACTGCTTCCAACCTAGCAACAGGAGAAAATGTTTCTTCAAATTATATTCCTTCTTGTTATGAGTAGCCTTTACAAACCAGTCTAGCCTTATTTCTTACAACTGTTCCTTCCTCATCAATTTTTTTTTTGAAAACCCACTTAGTTCCTATAACATTCTTGTTTTTAGGCCTTGGAACCAATTCCCAAGTGTTGTTTTTCTTTATCTATTATAATTCTTCCTACATAGATTTAGTCCAAGATTCATCTCAACATGCCTCATTTGTAGATTTTGGTTCAACTTGAGAAATCAAACAAATTTCATCTCTTAATTTTGTTCTTGTCATCATTCCTCTATTTGCATCACCAATTATTTGATTTCTAGGATGGTTTGTCTTAACATATCTTATAGTCTTAGGATTTTTAGTAATCTCATTTGATTCATCTTGAAATAATTCAATCTCATCATCAATCTCCAAAGGTTCTTCAGGATCATTAGTGACCTCCTTAATCTCTGCAGTTTGATTACAGTCATACATTCTCTCTTGAATCTGAAATATTTCATCTATCCTCACATTAGTACTTTCAATCATCTTCCTCAATCTCAGATTGAAACATTCATATGTTTTTCTCTTAGTGGAATAACCAAGGAAGATGCCTTCATCACTTCTAGCATCAAACTTCCCTATCTCATCATCTCTTTTGATATAGCATTTACTTCCAAATATTCTAAAATATTTTACAGTAGGAGTTCGATTAAACCATAATTCATAAGGAGTCTTACTTGTACCTTATCTAATTTGAATTTTGTTCAAGGTGTACACAACAGTAACAAAAGCTTCTATCTAATGAACATGTGATATATTTCCTTCCAACAACATAGTTCTAGTAGAATCTAATATTGTTATGTTTCTACACTCTGGTATCCCATTTTGTTGTGGTGTCCTAGGAGAAGATGTATGTCTGTATATTCCATGCTCTTTGCAGTAGGTATTAAACAAATCTAAAGTAAACTAACCACCTCTATCCGATCTCAAACATTTTATCTTCAAGTCTGATTCATTCTCAAATTTTGCTTTGAATATCTTGAATTTTTCAAACTCCCTAGATTTCTCTCTTAGATATGTAACCCACACCATTCTGGAAAATTCATCAACAAAAAGTATAAATTACCTTTCATCGTAGTAATATATTTCTCTTGTAGGACCTTACATATCTATATGTACTAGATCCAACTTCCCTTTCACTAAGTAAGATTTGCTTTTAAAACTGCTTCTAGTTTGCTTCCCCATAACACACTCTCTACACATAGTGTTTGATAGTTTCACAATCTTAGGTATATCACTAACTGTAGTACTCATACTTGCCTTCATAATATTATGAAAGTTAATATGAAAAAATCTTGTATGCCATAACCAACTCTCATCAACCTTCACAAAAAAACAAGAAACCTCACATGTATTTAATTCAAATACATTACCTATGGATTTAGTACCGGATGCAATCAAGTCTCCTGACTTACTTCTGATAGAAAATTTCCCATCAATGAATTTTAGTTGATAACCCTTGTCCACTAGTTTTCCAACACTCAACAAATTATGCTTAAGTCCATCAATAAGAAACACATTGTCAGTATTAGTTTTTCCATCCAGAGAAATAGATCCAACTCCAATGATAAGCTTCAGAGTATTGTCACCAAATCTTACAACACCACCATCATACTTTTTAAAATTAACAAAATTATTTTTATCTCCAGTCATATGATGTGAACAACCAATATCTATAACCCATTCAGATTTCTTTTCAACACAAGATACTAAGGCTCTTTCTTCATGTATAGGTTCATCATTCTTAATAGCAATAAATCCAATCTCATCATAGTCAATAGCTTAATCATGAGAAACACCTTCACTAGCATAATAAAATTCCTTATCCTTTGAATACTTAGGTTTATAAAACATAGGTTTATGCTTTGGAACCCTTGTAGGACATCGAGATGCAAAGTGACCTATCTCATTGCATGAAAAACATTTCAAAGGTAGCTTTCCTTCAAATTTACCCTTACCTCTCTTTTCTCTTCTAGCGATCAAGGCCAAAATTTCATCTAGATTTATTTCTTCTTCCTTTATTTGTTCCCATTCATCGGCATATTCTCCAAGTACTTCTCTTAAGTCACTACTGCTAGTGCTCACAATTCCTGATAAGGTCTTTTTGTTTCTATACACAATCACCTTGAATGTTGACTCAACTTTAGGTAGAGAATCTCCTAGTTTCGCAACCTTAAAGGTAGTTAGTTTCCCAATCAAAATCTCTTTGTTGAACTTCATTTTCAAGGGTATAATCTCTTCTATAGCTTGTACTTTAGTTCTATATACAGGTGTCAGGGATCTAAGAATCTTTGCAATCACTTCTTCCTCACTGTAAGTACCTCCAGAATTCCTGATGCCAGTAACAACTTCAGTAACTCTCTGTGCATATGCTCTAATGTTCTCATCATCTTTCATTTTCAATAATTCTATTTTTGTCTTCCATTTCTGTAACTTTTCTTGCTTTGTGAATTTATCTCCTTCATAGAGTGCTTCCAATCTTGTCCAAATTTCATGTCCAGAATCTAGATCTTTTACCTCTGTGAATTTGCCTTCAAAAAGTGTGCTAATCAATGCTTCTCTTGTGAAAATGTTACATGAGAATAACTTATTTTCATCTTCAGTAGCTTTATCCAGTTCATGCTTTCATTTTTTCCTTCTTCTTAGTAATCATCCAGTAGTCGATTCCCAAACATAGCAAATGTGTTATCATCTTGTTCTTCCAAATGTCAAAGTTTTCACGATCAGATTTTTGACTATCCTTCCTAGATTAAGCCATCTTCAAGATCACCTCAAGTTGTTAAGATTTCTCTCTAAGTGTAATGCCCCGCCAGGGAACCCAAGAGAGATTAACCTAAACATGTCACTATGTGTGCTGAATAATTTTTTTTTTAAATTTAACATAAAGAACCATACAATCATGCAGAAGCGATTATCATTTATACACATGTCTTACACTCACATAGATTACATGACTCAAGGGTCCCATGACGTTGAATTACTTAAAGAAAAACACAACTAACATTATAACAAAAGATTCCATCTGATTAATCATATCAAATACAACTTACATAACCATAATTACAATCCTCATGGATAACCATGAAACTACCATAAACTCACATCCACTGCACATGTCGCAAGGTATGTAGTAATCGCTCTAAACTACTTACTATTACAATTTCTAGATTAGGTATCACATGCGATACTCTAATGCAAGATATACAATAATCAAATACATAATAAATGATGAAGGAACATAAAGAGCTCATCCGTAAAGAAACCATCAAGCACCTGGTACAAGGATGTCGAATCTCAATGGATAAAGAATCACTACCACCCATCCGTGTGGAACTACAAAGGTCCACTCCACCGTGCTGAGGAGATAACAACAGATCCCAATTAGATATCCAAAACCAACAAGGCATAACCACTAAGAAAGGGATCTTGATAGCTCTCTAATCCGGTTTACTAATCATCATAAAAGGTAAGACTCACTAATCTAGAGGCAACTGACAACATAGGAAATCTATCATGTGTATAGGAAGGTGTCATCATGTAGGTCTACCCTTAAGTTCATCCTAGATAATCACAACGGATTTCGGCACCCAAGTGACCATACACAGAGATAATGTCCTCTCATACTGACAAGGCCCAGAAACTATGTTAGATACCTCGCAGGGCAACTAACATCTTCTCCAAACCATCTTAGCCTATACTAGCACTCAAGCATGGGTGAGGACACATCTTATTAATTCATTTTAATCTCTCAGTCTTTATTTATCAGTTATTAAGAGACTCTATAATAAGCAACCCCAGCAGTCTCTTATGGACACGGAACTTATTGCAAGCCACCTCCTACTACGCATCTAGGTAACCTACCCTAGGCTCCAAGATCCTAACAGATCTAGCATAGGTCACAACCCTAGTGTAACCCAAATCGGTATTCCATACAACAGGAACGGTCACACATAGGTACACACATAAGTACATAATCAAAAGGGTCATCATTTTCAGTTTAGGGAAATAGCATAGAGCAAACACGTCATAAAGTAACAGAAAAGATAAACACTGCCCTCCAGCCTCTGTATACATCCTAGGTTGTCTAATGCCCCAAGTAACAACATATAGAAGCACAAGAGAACACAGATGCATAGAAATAAAAATGTCCTAAAGGACTGAAAAGCGAACATACATGGATAACATTTCTCATCTACTTAAACCATCTACATGCATGCGATAAACTCGTTCATTCACTAATAGATTCAATTTCAAGGTTTCGAGTTACCTCATAATTACATAATTAAAATCAATCTTGTTTGACGTAAATTATACATTTACATCTTTGCTAAGTAATTAATATAATATATTAATTAAATTAATTGCACCTAATAGATGATATATTTATATATCAATTCAAAATTCAATATTGCAAATATTAATTCAAATTGATAATTATTATATTAGCTACAATGAACAATTAATATATATATATTAAATTAAAAACACAAATGAAATGTATTAATTAAATCATTAATTAACATAATTAACAATTAAATTAACTAACCAATTTCCTATTTAAATAACTTACCATAAATTAATAAATAAATCATAAAATGACAGCTTATTTATTAATAATTAAATACCAATTAACATATATTAACTAAAACTATCTACAAAACAAATTAAATATATTAAATAAACTAAATTAAATAAATTTAAATAAACTAAATTAAATTTTAACTAAACTCAAATTTTAATAATTAAAATTAATAATAGCTAACACTTTGCATAAAAATTACATTAAATAATAATAAACTTTATATTAAAAAAAACCAAACAAAAACTATAATTTATATGGGGGGGGACCCACGCGGGTTCCCAACCCCCAGCGCACTGCACTGTCCTTTAAGGACAGTGGGGGGGGCCCGCAGGGTACCCTCCCCCTGCGCTATCTGTGCAGTCCCCTTAGGGGACAGTGGGGGTACTACCGCCCACCGAGCATAGGTGGTGCAGTCCCTCAGGGGTTGGTGGGGATGGGGTCCCACCACCCCCTAAACAAATTGAAATTTTTTTTTTTTTTTTCTTTAAAATTTTTACTTTTAAAAACTGCGAAACCCCATGTAGTTTAATAAATTTCCTTTATTTTTTTTTAATACGAAAACGGAAAATAAGAAAGAAGGGTTAATCTCTCTTTGTTTTTGTTTTTTACTAATTTTTTTCTCTTGGGCAATTATTTATTTTTCACTAGTCTATACTTTTTCCAGGGAGGTTGTTTTTTTCCCATTGATTTAATTTTTTGAAGAGAAATACATGGGGATTAATATTTATTTTTCTTCTATGGTCAGGACTATAGGCAGATTTAATCTTTCAAATTCTAGGAGTTTTATAATAGATAGAAGTATGAAATATTGACAGCTTGTTTGTATTATAATAGAGAATATTTAATTATGAAAACCATAGATCCAAGCTCCTCAAAAACCCCGAAAAACATGAAACATCATTTGAATATAAATTTGATTTCTTCTATAGTACCAACTATATCAAGGGTTTAATTTTTTGTTTTATAGGAGAACTAGAGGGAATTTCTTCCCAAAATTTTGATAGCACAACACTACAATGCTAAGATTATAGAAAATGATAAAAATAGAGATCTAAGGTTTCTAAATACACCCAAAAATATAGAACACATCTATAAGCCATTTAAAGACCAAATTCAAGGACATGCATTCAAACATCACTAAAAACCTCTGATCTATGAAATCGAATAGGCATAGGAAACCTACCTTTAATCCAATGCAAGAAATGGAAGAATGTAGCTTGGAGAATGAAAGTAGATCTGAAACCCTCAAGCCCAATTCAACCACAGATCTGGCACAATGTAGATCCGAACACACACACACAAGCAATAGAAAACCTTGAAACTTTGAAGCAACCAAGATCCACAACAATCCACAATTCTTCAAAAACCCCAAATCACCAAGAGCTCTCCAATTCTCAAAAACCTGTTATAAGAGAATGAATGACCAATTTCCCCTAAAGAGATCCAAATTCCCCAAAACATGCAAAGGTGAAATGACAACTCTCAAGTCAATCCCTAGTTTAACTCAACTTCAAAATTGAAAGTAAATCCAATTTAATTAAATAAAATATCCTTTATTGCCACAACTCAAATTAGACTCCTAATTACAAGTTAAGATCTTTTGAATTTGAAATAATTTTTTCAACACAATTATGCACATGTAATTAATAAAATATTTAATTAAATAGATTAAATATTTACGTCACAATAATGCATGCAACCAAATATTTAATTATTTAATTAATCAAATAAGCACATACAACATAGTTTTCAATTAAATATTTAATTAAATCATAATATTCAAATATTTCAATTTAATTAATTATTTAAAATAAACTTACGATATAATTAAATCATTAATTCAACTATAATCCATTAATTCACTAAACATGGAAAATCACTCATTAATCCAAAAATCACCTGAAAGCATAATCAAGCAATAAACACACACACAAACTCAAAAGAGAGGGTATTCAAATTCTGTCAACCTAGACAAATCCGGAAAAGTTAGTCATACTAAAACTCATCCTACATTAGGACGATTAGGCTTAGGTTAGGGTTTTGGATCTGTATGTTACCTCCCCTCTTTACAATTGAGATTAATATTTATGGGCACACTCACTCATGCCAATTCAGGGAAGACGATGCCCTGTACCTGCAATCCTATCACCAAAAGAACACACATGTACATGCATAATATAATATCGCAATCAATGATAGGGATTGGTCGAACATGTGGATCTCACCGAAGCAAGTAACTACGTCTCCGTCCTCTACCACAACAACACATCAACAAGTACATTCACATATAAGACAACCATACACATGCAAGTATGGGGTAAGTATATCATAAACTAAAATCGACAAATAATAATCAACAAGATAACATCATCACATCTATCTATGCATAAGGTAAAAATCATAACATCATAAAATGAGTATCATCATCAAATAAAACAATATTATCCCACATGAAATGTGGCCTAAAAGAATTTGGCGAACCAACTAAAACCAATGCCTAAAAGTACAACATCCTAAACTAAAAGAAAAATATGGATGGGTATTACATCCACCCCCCCTAGGATTAGGCTTACTCCTAGAAGCCTAAAAAAAATAGGGACACAACTCCCATAAATAAGAAACACCCTAATGAGTCATATAAGACTGAACGAGTAGATCCCATAGGACCTTTCCCCGCTCTCTGGTTGCAACACTGAGGATCCTTCCCCACTACCGGAAACTGAAACCCCGCTGCAGGTCCTCTACCCGCAGGCTCAATCACAGGAGGATGATACACTGGAGGATGATACTCCAAAGCTGCATATACTCCATGAGATCTACCAAAATTCCCAACTATAGGTTCGGAAGTCACAGGTCTCTACTCAGAAAATTGAGATGCACGCTATGGACAATTCACCGCAATATGGCCAAACTGTCCACAAGTGAAACACCCTGTGTCTCTAAAATTTCCTCTCCCATTGGAGGGCACACTAGACTACTGGAAACCATCTCTACCAATACTCTATTGCATTCTCTATGCAGGCTGACTATACTGATTGCGCCTGGTGCACGAACCACCTCGAGAATCCCTAGGGTGAGTATCACCACTCTGACCCTGAGGATGAGTCACCTTCTGCTGCGAGTTTTGATTACCCACAAATGAACTAGGGGGTTCCTTGAATTTCCCAGTCCCTCGAGACTGATTACCTCTAACCCCAGAACTAGATGCACCACCTGTAGGAGCACCCGTCTGACCTCCATGACCTAATGCCAAGTTAGCCTCTAATAAAGTGGCCTTAATCACCGTAGCTCATAGGTCCGTTGGCTCAAAGAGCTTCACGTCACCTATAATGCGAGCGTTAAGCCCACATATAAAATGTTGTACCAATAATGTGGTATCATCGCTGTATCTGGAATACTGCTGGAGCTCATAGAAACGACGCTTGTATTGTTCAACAGTCATCATTAGCTGCCTAAGATTATGAAAATCATTAGCTCTCTGCTGCCTCCACTGATCAGATAGGAATCTCGCTCTAAAATTCTCTAGAAAGAGTTCCCAAGTAATGGTGTCCATGCGGAGTCCAAGCTTCTACTCCTCTATCTTCCACTGAATAGCCGCAAAATGAGTCAACTTCATGATGGCGTACCTCACTTTAGTATTGCTACTAAAGGGATGCATCGCAAATACTCTATCTAATGCAATCAACTAGGTCTCTACCTCTAATCCAGAATCCTGTCCGAAAAAAGGAATGGCCTTTCCTCTCGTCAAATCTCTCATGTGGTTGGCTGCAACCACTGCTGGATCCACATAAATAGTCCTCCCACAAGGGCTCCTCTCTCTCTCTCTCCTCTTGTTGCTGGGAGTGATGAGATTCCTCTCGCTCCACTCTACCTCTCTCAAGAAGGTGATCTAAGATGGCCTGAAGGATCTGCCTAATATTCAAACCCCCAGGCTCATCTTGATTCTCCCTCCTCTGCTCACCCCTATCTTGATGCTACTCACTCTCCTATCTAACACTAGTGGAGGAGCTATCCTGTCGCCCTCCCCCACGTGAACCAGACCTACCCCTACCACAGCCTCTAGCTGCACGTGTCTCAGGCATAATTCCTGAAACAAATAGAGATAATATAAATCTTACTACATAGCTTGAAACATAAACTAAAGCATAAACAAATAAACCATAAAGTAATACATCAAAACATATGTGTAGCATGCCTATGTTTTATTTTCAGTTTAAGATAGACACAACCTAATGAGCGTACACTTCCTAGAGTTCCCAGTGTAGAAACTAGAGCTCTGATACCAAATGTAATGCCCTGCCAGGGAACCCAAGAGAGATTAACCTAAACATGTCACTATGTGTGCTGAATAATTTTTTTTTAAAGTTAACATAAAGAACCATACAATCATGCGGAAGTGATTACCATTTATACACATGTCTTACACTCACATAGATTACATGACTCAAGGGTCCCATGACGTTGAATTACTTAAAGCAAAACACAACTAACATTATAACAAAAGATTCCATCTGATTAATCATATCAAATACAACTTACATAACCATAATTACAATCCTCATGGATAACCATGAAACTACCATAAACTCACATCCACTGCACATTTCGCAGGGTATGTAGTAATCACTCTAAACTACTTACTATTACAATTTCCAAATTAGGTATCACATGCGATACTCTAATGCAAGATATACAATAATCAAATACATAATAAATGATGAAGGAACATAAAGAGCTCATCCGCAAAGAAACCATCAAGCACCTGGTACAAGGACGTCAAATCTCAATGGATAAAGAATCACTACCACCCATCCGTGTGGAACCACAAAGGTCCACCCCACCGTGCTGAGGAGATAACAACAGATTCCAATCGGATATCCAAAACCAAAAAGGCATAACCACTAAGCAAGGGATCCTGATAGCTCTCTAATCCGGTTTACTAATCATCATAAAAGGTAAGACTCACTAATCCAGAGGAAACTGACAACATAGGAAATCTAGCATGTGTATAGGAAGGTGTCATCATGTAGGTCTACCCTTAAGTTCAGCCTAGATAATCACAATGGAGTTCGGCACCCAATTGACCATACACGGAGCTAATGTCCTCTCATACTGACAAGGTCCACTAACTATGTCAGATACCTCACAGGGCAACTAACATCTTCTCCAAACCATCTTAGCCTATACTAGCACTCACACATGGGTGAGGACACATCTTATTAATTAATTTTAATCTCTCAATATGTCTTTAGTTATCACATATTAAGAAACTCTACAATAAGAAACCCCAGTAGTCTCTTACGGACACGAAACTTATTGCAAGCCACCTCCTACTAGGCATCTAGGTAACCTACCCTAGGCTCCAAGATCCTAACAGATCTAGCATAAGTCACAACCCTAGTGTAACCCAAATCGGTATTCCATACAACAGGAACGGTCACACATAGGTACACACACAAGTACATAATCAAAAGGGTCATCATGGTCAGTTTAGGGAAATAGCATAGAGCACACATGTCATAAAGTAACAGAAAAGATAAACACTGCCCTCCAGCCTCTGTATACATCCTAGGTCGTCTAATGCCCCAAGTAACAACATATAGAAGCACAAGAGAACACAGATGCATAGAAATAAAAATGTCCCAAAGGACTGAAAAGCGAACATACATGGATAACATTTCTCATCTACTTAAACCATCTACATGCATGCGATAAACTTGTTCATTCACTAATAGATTCAATTTCAAGGTTTTGAGTTACCTCATAATTACATAATTAAAATCAATCTTGTTTGACGTAAATTATACATTTACATCTTTGCTAAGTAATTAATATAATATATTAATTAAATTAATTGCACCTAATAGACGATATATTTATATATCAATTCAAAATTCAATATTGCAAATATTAATTCAAATTGATAATTATT
>MU224821.1:1053846-1070837 GCA_018584345.1 Thuja plicata
TAAGTCGGCCTTACATAGGTGAACAAAATATTACTGAGTCGGTAGAAGCTCGGTTCCTCAAGCTGGCTCGGTGAACTTCTGATACTCGGCATCCACTACAGTACTCGGCATCATCATGCTCTCGGTAAGAGTAGAGGCTCGGTCCATACTAGTCCCGAAGTGTAGCTTGGAACTTGGTAGCTACGGTGACTCGGTAGATACATTGTCACTCGGTAACCTCTGGTGACTCGGTAGTAACTGTCTTCTCAGTTATCTTCAACTGATGACTCGGTGACTACCGTCTGCTCGGTAACTGCTGTTTTTCTCATATGCTCGGTGACTGCCTTACTGCTCGGTTTGAACTGTTTGATCGATGAGCTTTACTGAATGCTCGGTATAGGTTGTGGGCTGAGTGATGAGCTCGGTAATCATTCAAAACCGAATAAGTGTTTTCACTAAGTGCATTCACTGATGCCAAATGTATCATTATTCCAACACATTTTTATCCCCCTTTAACAACAATTTGTAAATTGATTTCACAAAGAAATTTTGTTTGGGGTCCTTGGTCTAGAGAAATATGCCTTCCCTTAGGGAAAAAGGGGAAACATGTTTTGGTGAAGAATTTCTTGCAACATAGAGGCCTTCTATATCAGGTAATTCTTTTTTTGATAGCACGATCTCACATCCTTCCAAGAATTATAGTGTGAAAGATAATCCAAGACAATAGATCCAAAAAATCCTTCAACCTATCCATGGAGATATTTGTGAGTGGGGTGTGTTGTGAGGGATCAATAAAACAACCATTTATCCTCACAAAAGTGGATAAGATGATCATTCCTCACCTGTCATTTAAGGCTCATAAAATTAATCTATAGGTGTTAAGAATATTATCATTTATCCTAGAGCTACTCGTGTAGCCACAAACAGAGAGAAACTTGTAGATTTTTTCTTAATTAAGATAATAGTATGCAACTCTTGGTTATTTAGAGAAAGATTCCAACTCATCTTGTAAATCAGAGCTTTGCTTTGATGGTTAATTTTCCTTATGCCAAATTCCTTGAAATTCTTAGGGAGACAACTATTATCCCAAGAAACAAGAGAAATTATTTTATTCTCCTTAGTCCTAGTCCACAGGAAGTTCCTTTTCATTTTTTTCAATTTCTTTATCCATATTCAAGGGGATTTTTAATAAAGAGAGAAAGTTCACATGAATGCCTTGAAAAGAAGTAGCTAGGAGTTGTAACTTAAAAACTTATTGAGGATTTTACCCTCCCATCTAGTTAATTTCTTTGTATCCTATCTAGGATAGAGTTATAGAAGGTAGGAATTGTTAGGAATAACAGTCCACAAGCACAACTGAGAGGGGGGTGAATCAGTTTTGAGACATTATTAAACATTAAACTTTATAAGCCAAAAATTCAATTCAAATGATAACATAGTAAATGCTAACACAATATCATAAATCCTTATTTTTGAGGAAACCCTGTTAAAGGTAAAATCTCGGTGGGAATTAACACCCACAAATGATGTTCTAAGAGTATAGTATCCCTGTTAAAAGATTTATCCATGTTAGGAGCTTATTACAACAATATAGTACATAGTCCCTATTAGAGGATAGACCCTATTAGAAGTCAAGAGTAACAATGGGCTCACTGCCCAAACAAGGTTAAAGCCACACTCAAGGATTAATAATCTGAACAAGTGGTATATAAGAAATATTCAATCTAGTGAACTGTCTAATAGCAATTGTCTTTGCTTGGTCAGTTCTAGTAAAGTAATATAATCACAAAATATTCTCTACATCCAGTATCTAATCAAACTTCATAGCTTCCACACTTCTCTATCTTTTCAGTTACCTTCTCATCATTCCACTATCACATCTTTTCAAAAGAAAAGATCTCTCATATATACCCTATTACAATAATTGATTAGGTCGGCCAATTAATCTTTCCCAATATACAAATAATTATTTAACCCCTTACTAAGATACAAAAGGTACCTAAAACAAGTAACCATAAATTACAATACATCATATATAATCCCAAATCCGCAATCCAAAATACATGCTACATCTCTGAAGTCGGCCCCAAATAGGTCTCCTCCAGAGTACATGCCACAACTAACATCACCAACAATCACACAACTTTCAATCAAAAAAAAATTCCTCAATATGCCTTCTTTCATCTCTTAATCTCACATAACTTTAATCATCATCGCCTGTAAGATATACCCAAAAAATAGGGACTCACTCTGTCAAGCATCATTGTCACAATCCAGAAACCAATCTTCACTAAATCATCTGTAACATCACCAATATGAAATATTAAGAAAAATTACCTTATGAATAAGGTCATCACACATCCTTCTTCATATCATCATCTTTTCTCATTCTGATTCATCGTACAGTGTTCGTACACTTCTGTCATTCATCTTACAATAGTAATAACTAGTTTCTTCTCTCCATAGAAACATATATTGACATCAGTGACAAAACATGAATGCCAACAACATTAGTAGTACCCAATTTTCATATCATCCAACAATATCCCCCTTTGGCATTAATGGAAACATATGTTAAAATCCATCAACCTAAAAGTACTCTCTCTCAATACAATCTTCTCAATATTCTCAAGACAATTCTCCCTAAAGCAGTAGGGATTTTCACATAGAATCTCTCCCCCTTTGGAAAAAATGGAAAAGGGTGCCATAAATCTTCTTTAATCTTTTGTAAGGTGTATATTTTTCAAATCTTCATGTCTAGCAGGCAAGTGCAAAATCACCCAAATGTGCTCTATAGTGTTCCTACAATCCCTCTGCTTGAGGAGTATATCATACATCAAGTCTAGAAAATGATATAGCTCTAGAAGCCACTGGAGTAATGCATGTCTGCATCAATTAATTATCACTGGGAGGGGCTCTCACCCCAAGCATGCTTTTGAGATACTCAAAATCATCTTTTGGCAAAGGTTTTGTAAATATATCCACTATTTGTTCCTTTGTGCTGACATACTCTAGTCTAATCTATTTCTCTGCTACCTTGTCTCTCAGGAAATGATACTTAATAGAAATATTTTTAGTCTTTGAATGAACTACAAGATTCTTTGACATATTCACTATGCTAGTGTTATCACAATAGATAACCACTAGCTCTTTAAAAATTATTCCAATATCCTTCAGGATTTGTTTCATCCAAACATCTTGTGTACAATTTATAGCAACAACAACATGCTCAGATTCAGCAGTAGAATGAGAAATACAGTCCTCCTTCTTACTTAACTATGAAACCATCATTTTCCAAGGAAAAATGTTCCACCACTTGTACTCTTTCTATCATCCACATTACCTTCCCAATCAACAGCAATATAACCCTCTAAAATAAATTCATATGATTTTTCATACCATAATCCATAGTCTATTGTTCCTTTCAAGTATCTAAAAATTATTGTCATAGCAGCAAGGTGTGTCTCTTTAGGATCTGCTTGATATCTTACCACAATTCCAATTGCATTGGAAATATCTAGTCTGGTGTGAGTTAGATATTGTAGACCCCCAATCATTGATCTGTACTTTGTCTAAAAAAAAATTGAGTTTCATCATTACTAGTAAGTTTATAACCAGTCATAATGGGTGTTCCAACAGCTTTACAATCTTCCATTCCAAACTTCTTCAACATTTCCTTAAGATACTTGGTCTGAGATATAAAATACCATTCTTATTCTGATTAATTTGCAAACCAAGAAATTTTTTTATCTCACCAATCATTGAAATTTCAAATTCATTTTCCATTTATTTAGAGAAATTTTTTCTCATTTTATCATTGCCTCCAAAAATGATATCATCAACAACAAATTCTATGATTAAGGTTCCATCTTCACCAATTCTTAAATATAGATTATTGTTTGCATTACCTTTTCTAAAACCAAGATGAAGTAGATACCTATCTAGTATTTCCTACCATGCTCTTGGTGTTTGTTTCAGTCCATACAATGCTTTATTCAATTTACAAACCATGTCTTCATCTTCTGTCAAAGGAAATCCATCAGGTTTCTCTATGTATACTTCTTCCAAATCTCCATTCAAGAATACAGATTTCACATCCATCTGATATACTTTTAAGTCTTTATATACAACATAAGCAAGAAATAATCTCACAACTTCCAACCTAGTATCAGGAGAAAAGTTTTCTTCAAAGTGTATGCCTTCTTGTTTTGAGTAGCATTTAAAAATCAGTCTAGCCTTATTTATTACCATAGTTCCTTCCTTGTCCATTTTTTTTATGAAAACCCATTTAGTTCCTATCACATTTTTGTTTTTAGGTCTTGAAACCAATTCCCAAGTATTGTTTTTCTTTATCTGTTCTAGTTCTTTCTACATAACTTTATTCCAAGATTCATCTCTACATGCGTCATCAGTAGTTTTCGACTCAACTTGAGAAATCAAACAAATTTCATCTCTTACTTTAGATCTTGTCATCATTCCTTTACTTGCATTACCAATGATTTTATTTTTAGGATGGTTCTTCTTGACATACCTTAGAGTCTTAGGAGCCTCAGTAAGCTCAATTAATTCATCTTCAATCTCATAATTAACCTCCAAAGGTTATGTAAGATCATCAATGGCCTCTTTTATCTCTGTAATCTGTCCACAGTCATACATTCTTTCCTGAATCTGAAACTTTCATCTATCCTCACATTAGCACTTTCAATCAACTTCCTCAATCTCATATTGAAACATTTATATGCTTTTCTTTTAGTAGAATAACCAAGGAAGATGCCTTCATCACTTCTAGAATCAAACTTCCCTATCTCATCATCTCTTTTTATATAGCATTTACTTCCAAATATTATGAAATATTATATAGTAGGAGTATGATCAAACCATCATTCATAAGGATTCTTACTTGTACCTTCTCTGATCTAAATTCTTCTCAAGGTGTACATAGCAATACCAATAGCTTATCTCCAATGAACATTTGATGCATTTCCTTCTATTAGCTTAGTTTTGGCAGCATCTAATATTGTTATGTTTCTTCGCTCTGTTATCACATTATGTTGTGGTGTACTAGGAGAAGATGTCTGTCTGAATATTATATGATCTTCACAATAGGTATTAAATAAATCTGAAGTAAACTCACCACCTCTATCTGATCTCAAATATTTTATCTTCAAACCAGATTCATTTTCAAATTTTTCTTTGAATATCTTGAATTTTTCAAATTCCTCAGATTTCTCTCTTAAATATGTAACCTACATCATTCTAGAAAATTCATTAACAAAAGGTATAAAATACCTTTCACCATAATAATATCTTTCTCTTTTAGGACCACACAGATCTGTATGTACCAGATCCAATTTCCCTTTTGCTAAATAAGATTTTCTTTTAAAATTGCTTCTAGTTTGCTTCCCCATAACACACTTTCTACACATAGTGCTAGATGGTTTCCCAATCTTATGTAGATCTCTTATTGCATTTTTCATACTTGCCTTTACAATATTATCAAATTTAACATGACCAAATATTCTATGTCATAACCAACTGTCATAAGCCTTCGTAATAAAACAAGAAGCTTCATATGTGTTCAATTCAAATACATTACCTCTAGATTCATTACTAAATATGATTAAGTCTCCTGATTTACTTTTGATAGAACATTTCCCTTCAATGAATTTCAATTGATAACCTTTGTCAACTAGTTGTCCAACACTCAACAGATTATGCTTAAGTCCATCAACAAGTAGTACATTATTAGTATTAGTTTTTCTATCCAAATAAATAGAGCCAACTCCAATGATAATCTTAGGAGTATTGTCACCAAATCTAACAACACCACCATCATATATTTTCAGAAAAACAAACTTGTTTTTATCTCCAATCATATGATGTGAAAAAACACTACTTATAACCCATTCATATTTCTTTTCAACATGAGATACTAAGGCTTTTTCTTACACTAAAGGTTCATCATCCTTAACAACAATAAATCCAATTCATCATAGTCAACAACATCATCATCAGAAATGCCTTCACTAGTATAATAAAATTCCTTGTCTTTTGAATACTTAGGTTTATGTTTTGGAACCCTTCTAGGACATAGAGATGCAAAATGACCTATCTTGTTGCATGAAAAACATTTCAAAGGTAACTTTCCTTCAAATTTTCCCTTACCTCTCTTTTCTTTTCTAGCGATTAGGGCTACCACTTTATCTAGATTTATTTCTTCTTCTTGTATTTGTTCCCATTCATCAGCATAGTCTCCAAGTTCTTCTCTCAAGTCACTATTTCTAGTGCTCACAATTCAAGATAAGGTCTTTTTGTTTCTATGCACAGTCGCCTTGAATGTTGAATCAACTTTAGGTAAAGAATCTCCCAATTTTGTGGCCTCAAAATTAGTTAGCTTTCCAATCAACATCTCTCTATTGAAGTTTTGTGTCAAAGGTATAATCTCCTCTATATCTTGTACTTTAGTTCTGTATGCAGGTGTTAGAGATTTGAGAATATTTACAATCACATCTTCTTCACTGTAAGTAACTCCAAAGTTTCTGATGCCAGTAACCACTTTAGTAATTCTCTATGCATATGTTCTAATGTTCTCATCATCTTTCATTTGCAATGATTCCATCTTTGTCTTCCATTTTTGTAGCTTCACCTATATTGTGAACTTGTCTCCCTCATACAGTGCTTCCAATCTTGTCCAAATTTCATGTGCAAAATCTAAATCTTTTACTTCTGTGAATTTTCCTTTAGAAAGTGTGTTGATCAATGATTCCCTTGTGACCATATTACATGAAAATAAATTATTTTCATCTTCAATAGCTTTATCCAATTCATCCTCAGTCTTTATCTTTTCTTTTCTTTTCTTTTTGTGATCATCCAGTAGTTGATGCCCGAACATATTAAATGTGTTCTCATCTTTTTCTTCCAACTGTCTATCCTGTAGTAACTCATCTTCAGGATCACCTCAAGCTATTAATATTTCTCTCTAAGGACCATTAGCTCTAATACCAATTGTTAGGAGTAACAGTCCACAAGCACAACTAGAGGGGGGTGAATCAGTTATGAGACAAATTATTAAACATTAAACTTTATAAAAAAAAACTTCAATTCAAATTATAACACTGTAAATGCCAACATAATATGAAAAAAATCCTTATTGTTGAGGAAACCCGGTTAAAGGTAAAACCCCGGTGGGAATTAGCACCCACAAATGATGTACTAAGAGTATAGTATCCCTGTTAAAGGATAGACCCTGTTAGGAGTCAAGAGTAATAGTGGGCTCATTGCCCAAATAAGGTTAAAGCCCCCCTCAAGGATTAACAATCCAAACAAGTGTATATAAGAAATATACAATCTAGTGAACTATTTAATAGCAACTATCTTTGCTTGGTCAGTTGCAATGAGTTACTATAATCACAAACTCTTCTCTACATCCAGTAGCCAATCAAGCTTCGTAGCTTCCACACTTCTCGATCTTTTCAATTACCTTCTCATCATTCCACTATCACATCTTTTCAAAAGGAAATATCTCTCATATATACCCTATTACAATAATTGATTAAGTCAGGAAATTAAGCTTTCCCAATAGACAAATAATTATTTAACCCCTTTCTAAGATACACAAGGTACCTAAAACAAGTAACCATCAATTACAATACATCAGATATAATCCAAGATCCACAATCCACGTTCGTAATCCATAATACATGCTACATCTCTAAAGTCAGCCCCAAATAGGTCTCCTCCAAAATACACAACACAATTGATATCACCAACAATCATATGACTTTCTATCAACAAAAAACATTCCTCAATATGCCTTATGTCATCTCTTAAGCTCGCATAACTTGAATCATCATCACCTATAAGATATACCCAAAGCAAAGAGACTTGCTCTGTCAAGCATCACTGTCACAATCCAAAAACCAATCTTCACTAAAACATTTGTAACACAACCAATATGGAATATTAAGCCAAGTGACCTTAGTAATAATAGAATCACACATCCTTCTTCATATAATCATCTTCACTTGTCCTGATTCATCCATACAGTGTCCATACACTTTTGTCAGTCATCATACAATAGTAATAACCAGTTTGTTCTCTCCATAGAAACATGTGTTGACATCAGTGACAAAAAATGAATGTTAACAACATCACTAGTACCCAATTCTTATATCATCCAATGGGAATGAAATCCTTCACACTAAGGGGGAGTCCTATGTAAAGTCCACAAAGAAAAAAACATTGACAACCTAGGATATTTTGGATTTTTCTTCTCAAACAAGTTGTGGTATTGAAGAATTAGATCCTAGTTTTCTCATAATTAATTCACTGACATGAGATCATGGAATAATGCTTTGATAATATCTTCCATATTTTGGCTTTCACCACTAATGTTGTTCTAAATAATATAGTAACATCCATGAATTGTTGAAGCACTAAAGAAGGAATAGTGGACATAACTTTGACACCCTTGAGACTACCATCAACAATAAGAATTAGAAAAATTATACCTAACACCTCAACCAACATGATATAAATTCCATTCTCAGCCCCAAAGAAGCCCCTAGAAACATCATTATATAGGATTGAATACTTAACATTGGTGACACATTCTCTTGTTAAGATAGTTTTTCTTGGAAACCAATTTTACTCAAGATTGTAAAGAGAAAATCCCATTTGACCCTATCATCATCCTTTTAAATACCAAGTCTGAGGGTTGTGAATGGGGGGAAACTCCTATATATTCATTTGAAAATTTCATAAGCAATGATAGCTACATCTAGGATTTGGTGCCTAGGGACAAATCCTTTTTGTTTTATATTAATAATGGTAGTAATAATAGGATTGATTCTATTCACTAGGACTTTGGAGAAGATGTTTTTTATTGTATTACTTAAAATAATATGTATGATATCATAAATTTTGGGTAGATTAGGAATCTTCAGGACTAGAGCTATAAAATAATTATTAAGTTTTTGTAGAGTTGTACGAGTGAGAAAAAAATTCTTAGTTTTCATAGTGATGTGATAACCTAAATTATCCCAAAATTCCTAAGATAAGGCTAGGAAAATTCACCCAGTACTTTAAAGGAACACATAGAAAATAAAGTAAATCTATCTTCATTATTAGTGATTGGGGCCAAGAGTTGGGCGTTTTCTTATAAAGATAGAGTTATGGGTAATTAGTTTAACAATTTCTCCTCCATACTAAGGTCAAAGGTTGTGTAATTATCGATAGAGGCCTAGTAAAAATATTTAGAAGTCATAGTACCCAACCATGTGTCAAATGTGATATTTTGGTTATTTTTATCCATGATCAATAGGATAAAATTCCTCTTCCACTATAAAAGAGAAGATTTATGTAGAACGATAAAATTTGTGTCTCCCTCATTTAGTCACTAAACCCTATACTTTTTCTTCTAGAATATTTCTTTTCTTTTTAAATTATCTTTCCATTTTTTCCTCAAAAATTCCTCTCCAATGTGGATCACTTCAAAGAGATCTTCATTAACAATTTGCAGCTAAAAGTTGGTTAGTATAGTATTTATCTCTTTCTCTCCATGAAATATATCACCAAAAGTGATCTTATTCAACCTTTTAACCTTTTCCTTTAATAGTTTCAATTTTTGAGAAACTTGGTACATAGAAGTGCCATGTGTTGGTGTTTAAAATGGTTATGCTATACAAGCAACCAATATACCCTGAGACTAATATTAGGAATGGTTAATTCTAAGTATGAGAGCTCTACAAGGTAACTAGACCAATAGTTGGACAAGACTGTCCTCTACTCTTTTGGATCTGCAAAACCAAGGCAAGATGCACCTAATCCAGAAAAACATTTAACTTTCACAACTTACTACAACTCTGGATGATTACAATAGATAAATGGAAAGAAAGTATGAAATGATAACCACTAATTCAGTGACTATTCTTTACCATGCATGACTAAAACCAACAACCACAAAACTTTAAGGGACTAGAATGGTTTTGATTTTTCAGATAGGGAAGAATATAGCAAGTGTATTCAGATATGTATTAAAATATAAAATATTGATTACTGACCAGTGCTTTATCCATTGGGAAATGATTCTAGTTCAAATACAGGATAGAGAAACTAACTATTGTCAAGGACTCAAAACCATAAATACAAATAAATAAAACTAAACACTTCTTATAAGATCCTTATGTAGATATACCCAAAGAATCTATGTTTTATCCAAAGAAGCTTTTAATTTGATTCTTGATCAAAACTATGGACTAAAACATATACATAAAGAAATTCTATGTAGTGAACCAGAAGACTCAAGACTCAAGAGGGAAGCACTAAGGAGAGATTTATATCTGAGATACTATATTAAGTATAAAGAGTCCACCTTCAATTCCAAAATTCTTTAAAACATATGCCACTTCAATAAATTACAAAAGTTCTGCAACTTTCTTATTCTTGTGATAATTCTCTCTAGATATACATATGCTATACTCAACTGGAAAATAGTAAAATAGCTTAATTCCTTTGTTACTTCCCCAAAAAATTTCCCCCTCTAGTAAATGATCTTGGAAGTCCTTGTCAGAATAAATTTTGAATAACTGAGAGGGGGTATGAATCAGTTATCCTCAGGTCCAGACGTGCCCATATAAAAATTTATACCATTTCAACAACTCAGATCTGCTTGGCAACAATAAACAACAAAAGTGTGTAGTTTATTGTACTAATGAAATAAGCTTAACAAAAACTTAACAGTAAAACATAACATAAACATTCACACATTTTGACACCATGATTTAACATGGAAACCCAATATGGGAAAAACCACCAGTAACATGCTACCAAAATTTCACTCTTCTGAAGTGATTCCCTGTTAGGAGCCAACCTTGTTAATGGTTACATAACACACTGTCAAATGTGACCTAGTTAAAGGATTTAATCACCCTATAAGGAGTGGCCTTGTTAGAGGACTTAGAACATTCCAATCTAAATGTCACCTTGTTTAAAGGATTTATACAATGACTGTTAGGTCAACCTTGTTAAAGGATTTGAACTGATACAATGGTTAGAAAGTAATTAGCAGGTGTGATCTGATACATACAACTTACTTTGAAAATCTAGATCCAATTTCATCTCTAATGCTAATTCACTGAGTGGCCTCCATTTTCATCTCAAACTTCAGATCTTGTTAGAAATTCATCAAGCAATCTCTCCACTTCTTTGTTCAGCCTTCTCTGCTGGGTTTTTCTAATCAGTCAATTAACCGTGCAATACTCTTGCATACAACTTCTCCTTACACTCAGATGCTATAACAATAACCTCTATAGGTTATATTATACCTCTTCACCTAGGTCAGATAGATCTTTTGCCACTTAATCAAGATCGTAGATCTTAGGTTTGGTCAGATCCAACAGATCTTTCCATCATTACATTTAAATTACTTCTCCAATACAGTCATTAATTAAACATTGAATCCATGCATTAATAACGGTTTCCTGTGCATTAAATGAGTGTGGACCAATCTTAATTAACAATGCATATCCCAATAAAATCAACTATGTCGGCCAAAGATCTCAAATCTCATCAATTACTAAAATACTATTGCTCAGCTTTCTCTGTCTCCCTCAACATTTCACTGGCGCTCGACATCATCTTTTCTTTGCTTGGCATTACCTTTCGCTTTGCTCAGCATCGACTTTTCTTTTCTCAGCATCGACCTTCTAGTGAAATGTTAGTGAAAGATAAACAACATATCACTTTGCCAAAGTGCCAAATGATCAAGTACCCTGGTGTATACTCATAATTCAACCATTTCCTCATTCTTCTTGTTATCCTATTCTTCAAATATTCATCAATCAATAGATATGGTACTCAAACATACAACAATAGTCTCACCAGTTAAGGTTTGACATCAATGACAAAATAACAATTGTCTACATTGTAGAAATCTTTCTAACAATCTCCCTCTTTGGCATTGATGACAACACTAAATTGTAAATAATAATTTCCAACCAAAATTACCATCCAAAAAATGTGTGTGTGTTCCTTGATGTGAACAAATATTCATTAATGTCTTTAGCTTTATTATGATTCTCATCTGTAAAATATTTCTCCCTCTATGTCTGTAATCACACTGATATCTTTATGTGTCTGTTCACCTCCCTCTTCCTCATATCTATTGTTTTTATCATTTGTTTTACCAATAATCTCCCTCTTTTTGTTTTAGCAATCATCTCCCTCTTTGACAACAATGCCAAAGATGTTGACATCTTCATTTATGCAAATTCATCTTATTCTAATCTTTGTATCATTTTTTTTTTATGTCATCTTTGTTTATGATTGATCTTCTTTTATATTCTTGTCTTCTACTTCATAGTTTTTAGGTAGCATCCTAAAAATGTAACTGACTGTGCATCAATGTGTCAAGTGTTCTGATTAAAACATTTGATGCAACAGTTTCATTCAGAACTAGTTAGCCTCTGCTAGGGGAATCACCCCCAATTTACCTCTTAGATACTCATGAGCATCCTTGGGAAATGCTTTTGTAAATATGTCTGCCAACTGTTCCTTAGTGTTCACATATTCCAATCTCACTTCCTTCTTCTGAACTAGCTCCGTCAAGTAATGATACTTGATAGCTATATACTTTGTCTTAGAGTGCATTATAGATTTTTAGAAATATTAATGGCACTCCCATTATCACAATATATGACAACTGGTTCTATGATCTCCTCCTTCATACCTTTCAGTAGTATCTTCAATCACACAATGTTTGAACAATTAACTGCTGCTCCCACATACTCGGCTTCAGTTGTAGATTGTGAGGTGCAATTATGTTTCTTTCTTGTCCAGGAAACTAATCTTTTCCCCAAAATAAATGTTCCTCCTGTGGTTCTTTTTCTATCATCCACATTACCAGCCCAGTCAGAATCAGTATAGACTCTGAGTTCAAACTTGTCATTCCTTTTGTAATATAGGCCATAATCTTCTATACCTTTCAAGTATCTCAGAATTATTTTCACAATCATTGATCTATACAGTGTTTGATTTACCTATTTTGTATCATCATTCTTTGTCAACTTTTGTCCAATAGCCATGGGTGTACTCACTGGTTTTGAATCTTCCATACCAAAAATTTTTTGTATCTCCTTGACATATTTTGATTGATTAATATAGATACCATTCTTCATTTGATGTATTTGTAAACCAACAAAGAATTTTATCTCAACAAACATAGACATTTCAAATTTAGTTTGCATCTCTTTTGAAAATGCTTTGCATATCATATCTTGTCCACTAAATATGATTTCATCAACAAAAATTTTGGCCAATAAAATTCCTTTACCTTGTTCTATTTTCAAATACAGATTATTGTTGTCATTTGTTCTTGCAAATCCAATCTTTATCAGATAATTATGCAATCTTTCATACCATTCTCTGGGTGCTTGTTTTAGTCCATATAATGCCTTGTGCAGTCTGCAAACCATGTTCCTCTTTCTTGGGTCAACAAATCCATCATCTTGTTCAATATATACTTCCTCTTCTAATATCCCATTTAGAAATGTTGACTTCACATCCATTCGATAAACTTTAAATCCTTTGTAAGCTGCATATGCAAGTAGAGTTCTTACACCTTCCAATCTTGCAACTGGGGAGAATATCTCTCCATAGTAAATTCCTTCCTCTTGTGCATAACCTTTGCATACCAATCTTGCTTTATTCCTTGTTACCTCTCCATTTTCATTCAGCTTGTTTCTGAATACCCACTTAGTACCAATTACATTTTTGTTGTCAGGCCTCGGTACTTGTGTCCATGTCTTGTTCTTTTCAATCTGGTCTATCACTTCATTCATAGCTTGAATCCAGTCTTCATTGTCTAAAGCATCTTTTACTGTCTTAGGCTCAAAATCACATAGCAAACATGTGTCTTCTCTTAATTTTCTTCTTGTCATAACCGCATAATCCTTTGATCCTATGATTTGATCAGGTTTATGGTGCCTTCTTACATATTTTTCCAAAGTAGGCTCTTTCTCAGCTTCAATTTGATCATTCATATTCAGTTCAGGGTGAAACTATGACTCAGCATCTCCATCAGATAGCTCGGCAGTCACCTCCTATTTCTCGACAATTTCATTCTGTGTCTCAGTAGGTGTGGACTGTTGCTTGGCAACTTCATTCTTAGTTTTGTTAGAATCCTCCTCTTCAGGATAAGTGAATGATCTGTAACTTTCAGGCTCAATCATTCTTTTAGCTTCATTTCTCTCTGCATATTCATCAATTCTAACATTTTCACTTTGCACAATTTTGTTAGTGTTAGAATTTAAGCACTTGTATGCCTTACTCTTAGTAGAATATCCAATAAATATGCCTTCTTCTCCTTTACCATCAAGTTTACCATTTCTATTATCCTTCAGTATAAAACATCTACTCCCAAAGACTTTAAAATAACTTATAGTAGGTGCATATCCATACCATAGCTCACAAGGTGTAGTATTTGTATCTTTCTTGACTTGTACTTTGTTCAAGGTATAAACTATTGTACTTACAACTTCTCTCCAATATTTTTGTGCAACATTTTTCTCCATCATTAATGTTCTAGCACAATCCATGATAGATCAATTTCTTCTTTCACCTATACCATTCTATGGTGGTGTCTTAGGTGCAGACATCTATCTTTTTATCCCTCGGCCATTGTAGAAGCTGTTAAACTCATTAGAAATTAACTCACCTCCTCTGTCAAATCTTAGACATTTCAAAATCTTACCTTTTTCCTTTTCAACTTTTGCCAAGTACCACTTAAATAAATGGAATGCATCAAATTTTTCTTTAAGAAACATAACAGTCATCATCCTAGAGTAGTCATCTACAAATAGAATAAAATATTTGTCTCCATAGTAACTTTTCTCACCAATAGGTCCACAAAGGTCAGTATGAACCAATTCCAAAATATTCTCAGAAGTATGAGTTTTTCTCTTAAAGCTAGATTTAGTCATTTTTCCCAATTGGCATTTCTTACACATTGCATTCTCAGGTTTCTTGAACTTAGGAAGCCCTCTAACCTTTTTCAATTTACTTATACTTACCAAGTTATCAAAGTTACATGACATAGCCTCTTATGCCAAAACCAAACATCATTATATTGTGCAAACAAGCATGTCTCTTTAGCTAAGTCTAGATAAAATAAGTTACCTCTAGTCTGCTCACCACTTCCAATTAATTCTCCATTGGCATCATAGATATTTTCTTTCCTATGATGGAATTCAACTCTATAACCAGAAGTGTTCAGCTGTGCAACACTCAACAAGTTATACTTAAGATCATCAACCTAATATACATCATCACATCTAATTGTGTTAGTCAATTGAATTTATCCTTTCCCTTTAACTCTACAAGGTGTATCATTACAAAACTTAACATATCCACCTTTACATTGATCTAAGGTTTCAAATTTTTCCTTATCACCAGTCATGTGATGTGAACAACCACTATCAATGATCCAATGATCACCTTTACTCATATAAGAATCATCATTCATTGCAACATACACAACTTCTATATTATTTTCATCAAATTTATCAGACTCACTGTCAGAAGCTTCTTCAGCTATATAACTAGATTTCTTACCTTTGTCTTTGTAATCCTTGTAATTTCTATAGTCTCAATCATCATTTCTGTCTTTGTACTTTTTGTCTCTTCTTTCATCTTTCTCATTCTTATCAGGACATCTAGCAGCAATATGACCAACTTTGTTATAAGAAAAACAAATAATAGAAAGTTTACCTTTGAATTTTCCTTTTCCTCTAGCTAGTCTCCTTGCCATAAGTACCTCAAGCTCTTCTAGATCATTATCTGAAGTGTCACTATCACTACTCACACATTTCTTTCCTTTTCTTGATTTTTTGATGACCATCTATGACTTGAATGCAGATTCAACAATTTGTGGAGTATAGTTATCAAAATTTGACATCTCAAATGTAGTAAGTCTGCCTACCAAACTTTCCAGAGTCAAATTGTTGTTAGGAGTACATCTCAGTTCTTGAATTGCAGATACTCTAATAGCATAAATAGGAAGAAGTGTTCTTAGTACCTTGATCATGATAATGTCATCATCAATGGTTCCCTTAGCTCCTCTAATAGAATTTACAACTTCCTTTATCCTATCATAATATTGCACTATATTTTCTCCTTCTTGCATTTTTAAATCATCAAACTTACCTCTCAAGCTTTCAAATTTGGCTCTTAGTACATTAGTATCACCTCCATAGATGGTTTGAAGAGCACCCCACATCTGCTTTGTGCTTGTATAGTCCTTGATGTCCTCAAATTCATGATAGTTCGGAGATGATGCAAGTTCCAACATTGCTTGATTATGTTCATTCTTTTCTCTTAATTGTGCAGCATTCAAAACTCTAGTAGGGGTTACATAATCTATTTCAATATGTCATTTAGCAGAATCACCAATACCAGCCTAGTGAAGTTTCATCAAAATTTGCCATGCAGGAAAGTTGTCCTTGTTAATCTTCGGTCCATCCCTTTTATACATCTTGATCTTTATCTCCAAGTACCTTCAAACTATTTCAAGATAAAAAATCTCTGATACCAATTATTAGAATGAATTTAGAATAACTAAGAGGGGGGTGAATCAGTTATCCTTAGGTCTAGATGTGCCCATATAAAACTTTATACCATTTCAACAACTCAGATCTTCTCGGCAACAATAAACAACAAAAGTGTGTAGTTTACTATACTAACGAAATAAGCTTAACAGTAAAACACAACGTAAACATTCACACATTTTGACACCATGATTTAACATGGAAACCCAATATGGGAAAAACCACCAGTAACATGCTACCAAAATTTCACTCTTCTGAAGTGATGCCATGTTAGGAGCCAACCCTGTTAAAGGTTACAAAACACACTGTCAAATGTGACTTGGTTAAAGGATTTAATCACCCTATCAGGAGTGGCCTTGTTAGAGGACTTAGAACATTCCAATCTAAATGTCACCTTGTTCAAAGGATTTA
>MU224821.1:1070887-1082135 GCA_018584345.1 Thuja plicata
ACTGATACAATGGTTAGAAAGTAATCAGCAGGTGTGATCTGATACATACAACTTACTTTGCAAATCCAGATCCAATTTTAGCTCTAATGCTAATTCACTAAGTGGCCTCCATTTTCATCTCAAACTTCAGATCTGCTTGGAAATCCATCAAGCAATCTCTTTGCTTCTCTGTTCAGCCTTCTCTGCTAGGTTTTGCCAATTAGTCAATTAACCATGCAATACTCATGCATACAACTTCTCCTTACACTCGAATACTATAAAAATAACCTATGGAGGTTATAGTATACCTCTTCATCTAGGTCAAATAGATCTTTTTCCACTTAATTAAGTTCGTAGATCTTAGGTTAGGTAAGATCTAATAGATCTTTCCATCATTACATTTAATTTACTTCTTCAATACAGTCATTAATTAAACATTGAATCCATGCATTACTAACGGTTTCCCATGCATTAAATGAGTGTGGACCAATCTTAATTAACAATGCATATCCCAATAAAATCAACTATGTTGGCCAAAGATCTCAAATCTCATCAATTACTAAAATAATGTTGCTCGGCTTTCTCTGTCTCCCTCGGCATTTCACTAGCGCTCGGCATCATCTTTGCTTTGCTCAGAATCACCTTTCACTTTTCTCGACATCGACTTTGCTTTGCTCGGCATCGACCTTCCATTGAACTGTCAATGAAAGATAAACAACATATCACTTTGCCAAAGTGCCAAATGATCAAGTACCCTAGTGTATACTCATAACTCAACTATTTCCTCAGTCTTCTTGTTATCATATTGTTCAAATCTTCATCAATCAATAGATATGGTACTCAAACATATATCAATAGTCTCACCAGTTAAGGTTTGACATCAATGACAAAATAACAATTGTCTACATTATAGAAATCTTTCCAACAGTCCTTTTACAAGCCAAGGACTGCAACAAGCTTAGGATCATTTAGGTTAGGGCTTAAAAAAATTTAAAACATTATATTTCAGAGAATATCAAATTCATTACAATAACCTAGCAGCTCTGTTACACAACTTAAAATATTCCTTTGAAACATTCTGCTGAAAAGAATCAGATCTAGCCACCATCCATCCTTGGAGAACATACCCTGCAAAAGGAAAAGGAATGGAATGTCTTGTCTGCATTAAATATCTCATAAAAAGTCTTGGCTCTTCATATCTACAAAATATCAAAAAGTTCAAATTCTCAATAATAAAATCTGATCTCGGCCTCTACAATTCTTAGAAACGACCAGTCATTAATGGGAAAGAGCAGAGATAGGAATAAAATTTGATAAATAAACTATCTAGGGACCTAAAGTAACATTCTATTTTCAAGTGAATTCAAAGCTGCCCAACATTCATGCTCTCAGCATCCAACAGGTGTACAAGGAAAACCAGATCAAATTATGTCAATTAATGCTCTAAGACCACACCTAATTTATGGTGAAGAATGGAACAGGATGAGTCCAAGGGTTAAATATTGTTTTACAAGTTAACAGAAACCCTAACAAGATAATTTATGTAATAAATGTGCTCAGGAACACCTATCTTTCTTCCATATTGCATCCAACATCTGTAAAAAATCACCCCAAGAGATCAGATTTACTTATTTACTGCTCTGTAGTAAAATGACATGGACCACCACTTTGAAAACCTTACAGGAATTATTTAAATATTTTAAAAGTGATTGAAACGGCTAGTCTTGGCATGGAAATCTCCATCGACAATCTAGATTTGAACTTTTTCAAACATTAAATTAGAGCTATTGATTTATTTTTAAGTTACCCAGGCTTTCATATCTGATCTTCCACGCTTCACGCAGGCTTGATGAGTTAAACATTAGATGTTGAGCAACTTCACCTTAAGCCTTTACGCTTACCACGTGATCTTTTCTAACTTATCTTCCCTTTATCTTTTCCTTTCTCTGGCCCCATGATCATGACATTACAAAATGCCACATGTCACCATTGCTTAATGTCTTAATCACTAAAAACCTTCATCTTTCTTATTAAGTCATTAAGTCGACTGTAGGATCTTTTGTAATTTGTCTAAAATTTAACTTCATTACCTTGGCATTGCACCTGACCCACCATGGACATGTTTCAAATAGGCTTAATGGCTTGATGGTTAGATCTTGAGCACTTTCCCTTTAATCCTATAACCTGACCATTAGATCATATCAAACTTGATGCACCTTTACTGCCTTTCTTTACCCAGGACCAATGATGTCACATGGAGGACAAATGTCACAATGGCTTAATGGCTTGATCATTAGATCTCAATCATCTTTACATTAAGTCATTAAGCCAATCATTAGATCAAACTAAAAATGTATGCACTTTAATTTGTCTTTGTTCTTGACCCTTAACTAGTCGTTAACCTGCATTTAACTCTAATCAGCAGATTTCTCATTTTTTTCAAGTTGCCAAATGAACTCCCTAACCCTCATTTTATTCTGAGATTAAACACGAGCCACGGGGTTAAATCAAGGTCGATCACCTGTGTGAAATCTCGGAAAGAAAAGAGAATATACTATTTCATTTAGAAATTAAGAGAGTAAAGCCTAGGAAAAGTCGCAAGAAGAAAGGAATATTCAGCCTTGGATGGGAGATTACGCGACTAGGCAAGGATATTAAAGCGTACATGGGATTTTTTTGACTTAAGTGGCTTGAAAAGTAACAAAGAAATATAACTTACCACAAAGAGGTTAGGGTTTTTTTTTATCACAATGGCTAGAAAATTTGAAATTGGGTCTTGGGACTTAGCAAGATACAAGAAAGATTTTCATTATTCCTTGGAGATTTCTCATAGATTTTTATGGTTTCAGACTAGAGGCAGAGAAACAATTACAGGGCCATGGAAATTTAGCAAAAAAATTGCAAGTGCTAACAGTGGCTCTAGCTGGGATGTATGTCTTTCAGGTATAACAAGATTCTAGAACTCTGAGTTGAGAAGACCACCTATAGGAAAAGAAACTAACCTACAATAGATACAAATAAGGCATATGCACAAAAAAATTAATTATAGACATCTTCTCATGGATTCAAAAATATTAGGAAAAATAAAGATTTAGGAACTGTCCATGAATAGGCAATTCCAAAAAGTTTCGAGTCAAATATTTTAAGATATAAGAATCAAAACTTCATTTGTTGTTAATGATGTATGGTCCTAACTAGATAGGGTCAAACTTTCCATACTTTCCTTTATCCTCCAATCTTGCATTCCACATTAAGACCAAATCATTAGCTTTAAAAATTCTAGCAACAATCCTTCTGTCATACAAATCCTTATTTTGAATTTGTAACCTAACAATTATGTCATGTGCTTCCCTTCTTTATTCATCCAACTGTATCAAGTCATCCATTTTGATCTTCATTTAATCATCTAGTTCATCATCATATTTCTGGATAAACTTGTACATTTGCAATAAATTATTTTGTGGAAACCTTGCATGTATACCATAAACTAAATCAAAAGGTGCTCAACCAATAACTTTATTTACTGTTACTCTATCATCCCACAAAGCTTGTTGCAAATTGGAATCCCAAGCCCTTTTGTTCTTATCTAGCACTTTTTTTAAAATATTTATAAGGCTTTTATTATTGGATTCAGCTTGACCATTTCCTTGTGGGTGATATGGGGAAGAATACAAAATTTGAATTCCATAGTGCTGGCAGAAATCATTAAACTCTGCAGATCTGAAACAAATAGCATTATCTACCACAATAGTTTCAGGACATCCAAACCTAGTGAGAATATTTTGTAACATAAAATCAATTAAAACTTTACTAGTAGCCTTTTTTGTGGGAATTACTTCAACCCACTTAGTAATAAATTAATCAGTTGCTACCAAAATCCATGAATGACCTCCACTATATTTTTTAGGAATCTCTCCAATAAATTTCATTCCCCGCCTTTGAAAAGGTGCTTCAACCATGATAGGCCTCAAAGGTAAGTTCCCACTAAACTTGAGCTTACCTTCAAATCTTTGGCAAGCATCACATTTCTTAACATAACTATGGGCATCCTTGAAGATAGTAGGCCACCAAAAACTAGACCTCATAATCTTATGTGCAGTAGTCTTAGCCATATAATGATCTCCACATGCACCATTATGCATTTGTTCCTATAAGTCCTTGGTTTTATCATAGTCAACACACTTAAGAAATATTCCTTCATTGCTCCTCCACCATAACTGACCTTGAATGATTTCATACTTAAGGGCATGCAACTTAACTGTTATTTTCCTATTTACATCCATTCCAGGAGGTAGTATCATTTTCTGTAAATATCCAATAATATCTTTATACCATTCACAACAATCCATATCACAAATATAAGGCCTTTGTTCTTCTTCTAATATATTTACCTGATTTGCATCTAAATTACTCTGAGCCATTAATTTTGCAATTCTTAGGCCTCTGACCAATTTTGTGATCTAGATATCAATATTGAACTCTTGTATTTTATTTATCCATCTCCACCTCCTTCCTAAAACTTATTGTTGAACTAGAATGTCTTTCACAACAGCACTTGGCACATAAGAAACAATAATTTCTCCTACCAAATAGCATCTAAAATCTTTGACAGATTTAACTAGAGCATATGCTTGTTTTTCCATAATATCATACTTTAATTCTGCTTCCTGTAAAGACTTACTGAAAAAAGATATAGGTTGTTCAAAGCCTTCTGAATTCTTCTGCAACAATACTGCAGCAACAATATTACATGAAGCAAAGGAGAAAATTTGAAGTGGCTTACTATAATCAAGGGTTTTCAAAATAGGAGCATATTTAATAGCTTTTTTAGTATTTGATAATTCTTCAGAGCCTTCTTCACTCTATTCCACTTTGGTTCCTTTCTTCATCATCTTTGAAATAGGGAGACTAATTTATGCAAAATTTGTAACAAATCTCCTTAGAAAATTTACTTTTCCAAAGAATGATTGAATGCCTTTTGACATTCCTTGGTTGAGGTACTTTTTCTATAGCAGCAACCCTTTCAGGATCAATTCTTACTCCATCCTTGGATACAATATGTCCTAGGAGCTTTCCCTCTATAACTTCGAAAGAACACTTCTTTGGATTGAAAGAAACTTTGTACTCCAAAGCTCTAAAAAAATCTTTTCAAGATGATCACAATGTTGATCTTCTTTTGCTGAAAAAGATGTCAAATCATCTTGATAAACAAATAAAAATTTAGATATGAAATCTACAAATGCCACATCCATGGCCCTCTGAAAAGTTGCTCCAGCATTTATCAAACCAAAAGACATTCTCACATAAACATAAGTACCCCATGGTGTAGTGAATGCAGGCTTATATTGTTCAGATTCCTTAACCATAACCTGATTATATCCTGAGAAACCATCCATCATAGACATTAATTCAGACCCAGTCACTCTTTGTAACATGGCTTCCATATTTGGCAAACCATAAATATCCTTTAATGAATTTACATTTAGATTTCTAAAATCAACACAAAGTATGATATCTCCATTTTTCTTTCTCACTAGTACCAAGTTAGATACCCATGTAGAATTTCTGATGGTTTTAATAATCCCTACATCTTTCATCTTTCTTAATTCTTCCTGCATCTTAGGTGCTAGGTTATGATTGATAGGTCCCAATTTTTGTCTGAAAAGGCTTAGTGCCCTCCTTTAAAGGAATCTCATGTTGAAACAAATCTTCTCTATATGCTTTCAAATCATCATAGGACCTTACAAAAACACGCCTATACTTTCTAAGGAGATGAATTGATAAATTTCTAAATTTAGGAGACAAATTTTTACCAATATACACCTTCTTAGGACTTTTGGTTGTTCCTATGCTTACTTCTTCCAACTCTTCAAGTTTACTTACATTATTTGTAGGAAAAGAATTGTCTTTATTGTCAAAAGCCTTTTCAAGAATAACTAGCCCTTTGGTAAATCTATTTGATTTTAATTGAAGGACCTCTTTACCAAAATAGTATCCTTATTATCCAAGGTTTCAACACATCCACTGAAATCCATTTCCTTGTTTAAAAATTTTTCTTCACAATTCAAAAATCTCAGAATATCTAAGTCATCTTCAAAGACTTGCTAATTTTCTATGTTGTCTGGTATTGAAGGCATAGATTGAATTTCTATTTTAGAAATTCCTACAAATGTAATATCCTCTAGTCTCAAGGCAATATTTCCTAATAAGTCTGCCATTTTGTTTTGACTTCTATCTACCCAATCAATACCAAATGCATCAAAGTTTTCTATTTCATCTCAAACAACATTCCTATACTACTTAAGTCTCTGATTCTTTGAAACATATTTGGACCTAATCTGAGATATTATCAGTTCAGAGTCTCCAATCACTCTGATATTTTTTATCTTATGCTTTGAATATAATATCAAACCTATTAACAAAGCTTCATATTCTGCTACATTATTTGTGCATGTAAACAATAATGTAAAAGAAAACTTGAAGTTCTTACCACTAGGATATATTAATATGATTCCTACACCAGCTCCTTTTTTACAACTTGCTCCATAAAATTACATGGTCCATAGATCACATTGGTCCATCAAATTGTTTTTTTCATCAGACAACAACATAGGCCAAGTTCCTTCCTCAACCCCTATATCTTGTACTTGAAAAGATCCAATATCAGTATCAAAAAAACAATTCATATTAGTATCTTCATTTACTTCAATCATATGAGAAGTCCTACTTTCCCAGGACACCTTGACATTATCACTAGCAATATTGAAAGTAGGAAAAGATAAATCACATTGGATACTTCCACCCATTGAAGCACTCCATTTTCTTAATAGCAACATGCCATAATGAGGTGGAATATCAACAACCAAGACACTCATTGTTAGTATTTTGTCAGGACATATTGCTAACCTATAAGGAAAATCCTTAATAGTACCAATAACAAAGATTTCTCTAGAGTCCATTGCCTGACATCTTCTATGAGGAGTATCAACTTGTAATCCCATTGAATTCATTATCTTTGCAGGAATAACAATATTAGATGCTCCTGAATCTATCATACAATTTTCAAGCATCTTACCATTTATAACCAAAGTTAGGAAAAAGGGTTCAACAACTTCTATGGAAGTGTTTACATGATTTGTATTTGAATAAATCTAAGAAATTTCTTAAATCATTCCTTCAGATTCTTTTCCCTTGCTATCAGACTTTTCATGTACATATTTCATCTTTTCAACACCTTCTAGTTTTTGGAAACTTGTTGAGGAAACACCATCAAGCATGGTAAAGACCTTTTTATGTTCCTTAATTCTCCTCATTTCTAAAAATGGAACTTTAACCATCATATGTGACAATACTTTCCCCATATCAATAGGGGTGTATTTTACATCAGAGGACTTTTGTTTCTTAATAATAATATTACTATCCTCAACTTGAATGGTCAGAGTTGACTCTTCCTTCTTTAATTTCATATTTTCTAGTTTAGGAGGGGAAGAACTTGTTTCAGGTACTCTGGCCTTTTCCTCATTTACAATGTTTGAATCATTTGATTTGTTTACAATTTTAACTTTTGGCTTACTTACATTCTCAACAGATCTTTCCTTCTTTTGTGTCTTCTTGATGTCTGATTTGTTTTCTTTGATAAAAATGCCAGTTGGTTTGCTACCCGCATCACCAACTACTCTACTCCTCAAGTTATAATTACTTCTTTCTTTAGTAACCAGATCAGCAATAATTCTTGCTCTTTCTTCATCAAAAGGTCTTCTCACTATTGTAGATTCCTCACTGTTTTGAGAATAAAATCTTATATTATCAACCTTTTCTTCTTCACTATCAGACTAAACTTGTTGATGATATACTTCTACTCTACCTTGTGAACTATACATATCATGGTTCTCAGTTTCAATATTAGAATCCACATCAGGATATGAATGAGACTAAATCATAGAAAAACCATTGTAATCACATGACTCACCTTCTTCTTCTTCTTCTTGTTCCTCATTTGAATTCATACCCAAAGCAATAACACAAAAATCAGGATTATGTGGGGCTTCACAAGCTTCACACCAATAATTAACATTGCACATGTTAACAAAATTTTTATGCAAAGGATCAAGAGTCCTATTATCAGGCTTGTCCTTTCTTTGTGAGGCAATAGGTTTCCCATCTTTAAATTGGGTACCATATGGGTAGTTTTGAATTTTTGGTTGTTGACTATAATTATTATGGGAGGGCCTACTATTATGTGGAACTTTATAATCTTTATGTTCTGGTTCCTTTTGATTTCTCCTACTAAACCGCCCATCATCCCTTCTACCCATTTTTCCTGATATTTTTCTATTTATTTGTATATTAATCGCTATTTTATAGGCTTCAATAAGGCTTCTTAGATTCTTGTCTTGGAGAGAATATCCCATTTTAGAATCAAAATCATTTAAATATGTAGCAAGACATACCTTTTCATCAAGTTTCATCTTTTGAAAAAGCTTATGCATAGCTTTGGAACCTTGTATTGAATTCAGCAACTTCCTCATTTGAATTTTTCTTTGTATTTTTAAATTCATTCAACAAGAATCTCTCATTTGTCTTATCACCATATTTATCTTTAAATAAATATATTAATTCATCCATAGATCCCACAGAACCATGAGATAACCCTCTAAACCATTCCCTAGCATCTTCAACAAAGGATTGGACAAAAATTTTCATCAAGACATGTTCATGATTAATGTTAAGTTCATCTATGATATCAATAAATTTTCTTAAGTGTACCTCACAAGTAATAACATTATTGCCTATAAATTTTGGGATTCTATCCCCAATCTCATTTGGTACTGTATTGGGATAACCAGGAATACCAGAAATAAAATTTCTTGTACCTTTCTGCATGAAGTGGTCTCCTTTGGAATCTATCATTATCTTGGAAGGTAGAAGCCTTGGCTTTTGATGTTGTAGCACTTTCAGCACCGGCATGGGAAAATCCAGAAGATTGCATTAGGAAATCAATCTTCATCTTCATCTCTAAAGTAGCAGCATTTTCTGCTACTTTCTCTAGCATTTTGGCCATGGTTTCCTTCTCCCTTTTGGATCTCTCAAGGTCAATGTCCAATTTATACATTTGATCTATTATAACTTTGTGACTTTTGGGTTCATCTGTTTCACTTCCTGTCACCTTCTTCTTTCCTTTATCTTTAGAAACTTGAAAACCAATACTTTGGTGAGTGATAGGTTTCTCTTGATCTCTTTTAGATCTTTCAACATTTTTTGTTCCTTGATGTCTCAATGATCATCTACTTAATCTATCAACACTCTTCTGATCTTGTTTTTTCTTATTTTCTTTATCTTTTTTCTTTTCCTCAAGAATGACCAACTGCCTCTTTAAAATTCTTTCTTCTTCAGCAAGTTCACTAAAGGGAACTTCAGAATCTAAGATGGTAGTTTCAGAGTCCTCCTCTCTTTCACTAGGAGAGATATTTTCTCTATATCCATCCAATCCCAAGTTCGGAGCCTCTTCATATTCTGATGTGTTTCCTTCATGACTATATTGGGTTGAATCTTCTCTCTTGGTATTCTCCTGTTGTCTTCTTGGAGATGGATTATCTATGTTATCTTTGTTCTCTTTTTCTCTTCAAGACTGTCTAGTCCACCTTCCAACTCAACTTCAGGATGCTCTTTACTCTAGATCTGGTATTCATATGGGAAAAATGTATATAAATATTAAGTATTACTCAGCACTGATTGCAAAGATTTCTTTAAGTCATCACCCAAAACAAGTTGGGAACATACAACACTTTGGAAAATGTAAATACTTTAATGCAGAAAAAGGGCTAGACAAGATTAACTCTATTCTTGCAAAGGTCAATTCCCCAGAAGATTCACCATTTTTTTGGTGTTTAAAACTATTATTCATACAAGCAACCAATATACCTTGAGACTAATATTAAGAATGGTTAATTCCAAGTATGAGAGCTCTGCAAGGTAACTAGACCAACTGTAGGACAAGACTATCCTCTACTCTTTTGGGTCTACAAAACCAAGGTAGGGAGCACCTAATCCAGACAAACATTTAACTTTCATAACTTACTACAACTCTGGATGATTATTCTCTACCATGCATGACTACAACCAACAACCACAAAAATTTAAGGGACTAGAATGGTTTTGATTTTTCAAATAGGGAAGAATATAGGCAAGTGTATTCAGATATGTATCAAAATAGAAAATATTGATTACTGACCAGTGCTTTATCCATTGGGAAATGATTCTAGTTCAAATACAGGACAGAGAAACTAACTATTGTCAAGGACTCAAAACCATAAATACAAATAAATCAGACTAAACACTTCTTATAAGATCCTTCTATAGATATACCCAAAGAATCTATGTTTTATCCAAAATGGCTTTTAATTTGATCCTTGATCAAAAATATGGATTAAAGCATATACATAAATAAATTCTATGTAGTGAACCAGAAGGTCAAGACTCAAGAGGAAAGAACTAAGGAGATTTAAATCTGAGATATTGTATTAAGTACAAAGAGTCCAGCTTCAATTTCAAAATGCTTCAAAACATACGCCACTTCAATAAAATGCAAAAGGTCTGCAACTTTCTTAATCTTATGATAATTCTCTCTAGATATACATCTGCTATACTCAACTAGAAAATAGTAAAATAGCTTAATGTCTTTGTTACTTCCCCAAAAAATTTCCCCCCTCCACTAAATGATCTTGGAAGTCCTTTTATAAGCCAAGAACTACAACAAGCTTAGGATCATTTAGGGTTAGGGCTTAAAACAATTTAAAAATTTATATGATAGAGAATATTAAATTCATTACAATAACCTAGCATGGTACAGGAGCACACCTAGGCTAACCTCCATGTTTTTATCATTTTTGGCTTGTACTTGACATTGGCCAAGTCAAGATAGTTAGTTTGTTACTAGACCTTAGAAGGTCATGTCAATGTGGGCTAGGTGAGTTAGTCATTAGGACTAAGGTCACAACATTAGCCATTGTTAGTATTTTTTCAATTACTTAGGATTAGTTGCTAAATGTTGGATTTGAGTCATGAATGTGTCCTAAACACATAAATGAGAACATAGAGATTCCTTGAGGCCTTCAATGATCTTGGATCATCGAAATAAAGAGGTTAGTGTAATCACCTAAAAATGGTCACCTAAACCCTAGACCCCCAATCTCAGCATTTAATCAAGAAACCCTAACCTTGATTAAACCTAAGTCCTAAATCAAACAGGCAATTCATCAAATTGAACTGA